>JAJQJQ010000576.1:0-20473 GCA_028622995.1 Panagrolaimus kolymaensis
CAAACGCGATTTTAACAGGGAATTGTCTTCGGGCCAAAGTAAATGGGTAATTTTCTTCGTTATATAGCAAGATTCGATGAATCATGACAACGTGACCTTTTTTATCACCAGTTAAAATTTTACATTGCAATGTATTGTTCATTAAGCCAATAACTAATAGTCTTGTCCGTAGCATAATCCCTTCAGCTTGACTGAGGTTTCGAATGAGGCATAATTACTGTATTTTTTCGCAAACATAATTCATGAGGTGGCAATGATGGAGGATTTAAGCTGTTTAGATATTATTGGGTTAAAAGTTCTTGCAAAGCTTCACCTTCGATTGCCGAATCGATGCTACTATATATTTTTTCGCCTTCTGCTGGTAACATTGCAACTACTTCTTTATTTAATTCGTCAACATCTGCATTTCTTGCTGAAAGAATAGCTGAATTTGAAACATCATTAAACGATTTTGTCTGATTAAGTCCCATATACTTCTTCAACTAAATCATTTTCAGTAATAAAATCGTAGGAATTTCAAAGTTGTCATTTTCATCGTTAATTTTATCTTCGCCGATTTTAACAAATATTCCGCAAATTCAGTTTCTCTGCATCAGCACGCATATTTTGGAGTAATTTAAATTGTTCAAATTTTTTCCATAGGTCGCTGAATTTAATTGATAAAATTAACACATTCGGATCTTGTCCCATTTTTTCTTTCTTCAGCTTTTTTGGATCTTTTAGTATATTTGTATCCTTTAACATATTTGGATACCTCAAAATCTAAAACAACCACTCTTGACAGCTTCATTTTATGCAATGAAAGCAACATCTATAATCGCACATAATTTACTTTCTTTTATTTTTATACAAATTTAGGATCATTTGGGTATATTTGGAACCTTTTGGGTATTTGGATCTTTTTGGTATTTGGGTCCTTTTAATTATTTGGATCTTTTTTTGGTATTTTGATCCTTTTTGCATTTTAAATACATGAAACAAACAACCGCTCATCACCACTTCATTTTTATGCAATGAAAAGCTTCTTACTTTGAGCTTTCATTTTACATTATATGCTAATTTTTCATTTTTTTTACATTTTTATTGAACTTTCCCATGAAACATTTCCAAGTGCGTAAATAACAATCAAATTACTAGGAAGGATTGTTAGATAGCAAACAACTCAATATTTATTACAAGATAAAAAAACCTATAAACGCTTGCTTCTAAAAACTAACGAGCCTTTTTTGAAACAGGTAAATTTAACACGAAAGAAAAAAAAAACGAAGAAAGAAAATATTTTCCTTTTTTTTCTTCATGCATTTAATCGTCTGCTTTTTATACACACTTATTATAACATTTTTGTCAATAAAATGCATACATTTTTTTTTCTTTCGTTGCCTTTTTTTCTAGATTTATTAATTATTTTAAACGTAAAATTTTTTTATACTTTCTCGATAAATTTATTTTGCTTAAATTTAATAATCTTTAATCCATCCTTCTTTTTTTGGTTTATAAATTACTCTTTTTCAATTCATCATGTCCTTTAAACCCTTTCGGATGCCGATCGCAAAACTGCTTTAGAACAAAATAAGCAAGAACTTCGACAAATTACAAAAGAAGAATTTTTATCATTTATGCCAACGAATGCAGCACCAAGTAACATTTTTTTTTATTTATTAATTTTTTTATAAACTTAAATTATTATTATTATTATTTTAGCAAACCCCTTTGCGCCCATTTTCATTACAGTTAATTTTCTTACTAGCGAAGCTACTTTATTAGTACTAAAACATTTTTTTTGGTTATGATCCCTTTGAATGTCTTGCATTTAAAAATGATAAAAATTTATTTATTTATTTATTTATTTATTTATTATCTTTTATCTGTCTCGAAGACGAAAGATTCTAACAAACGACACCACGAATCAGACAAAGCAATGACATTGAGACGTTGGAAATTTTTTTCTTGAGTATGTTTCATAATGTCATCAATCCAGCGAGTTGGAGGACGTCCAAGAGGTCTCTTGCCACACTGAAAAAAAAGAGGGTCGTTATTGACTACAAAATAGGTGCATATATTGTACCTATTTTGATGACAGAGGCGGACGGATGGAAGTTTATTGACAAATGGAAATGACACATATTTGGGGCACATTATGTACCTAAATTGGGTGTGCATTATGAAAATAAAAAGGGTCAAATATGATCTTAAAAGGGGTCGAATATGATGGTTCAGATCTCGATTTATAGCCTCTAGCACTACAGTATCCTTTTTCGATCATGCCTCAGGCAATACAGTACCCGCTTAATTCATTTATTTGGACCTCGCTTAACCTCGCATTTTTTCTCACCTATATAAACAATGGTAATAACAGTAACATATTTATTATAAACAATAATAAATCACCAAAAACAATAAATAAAGAACAAGCAAAAATAACAAAAAGCAACCAAAAAAGAAAATTGACATGTAATTACTATCACCATTGATAGCTTGAACTTTGAACGACATCTTCGACAGGTTGACTTGACATTTCATCTTCTGGACCATTTTGATTTGAACCAACAGGAGTATTGAGCATATCTGAAACGAATAAAGAATATATTTACAAAAAAACAAAAGAAAGATAAAACAAGCCTGTCAATTTCTTCAAATCTTGGATGAGTTTTACACGAGAGTCAGTTGCATGTTCCTTGTAACCCATGATAACTTCGAAGAGAAATGTAAGACCAGTAGTTTTTGAATCATATTCGAGATCCAAAGTCCAGACAAGTTCCATTAAGCTTGAATAGCATCCGCAAGTCTTCCATTTTCAACCTATAAAAAGACTATAGTTTAAAGAAAAAGAAAGTTCAACTTGCTCTCATTAACATTTTGTCAGCTGCGATGTAATAAAGTCAAGTTCGGATAAGTTCTAACAGCTATAATGGCAGGTCCAGTCATAGCAGTTGATTTGTTCTTATTGAAAGCGTCGATCTTATCAAGGCCTTCTTTTGATTATTTCCTTCCTAAAAAATATTAATAAATGGGAAAAAATTGTTTTAAACTTACTAAACATGCCAACAAGAATCTACTATATTCAACTTTAGAACGATAACATTTCTGTAAGATGATTTCACCCAATAACTGACCAGCGTAAAATTCCTTCATTTCTAAAAATGAAAACAGTAATTTGTAGATATGCAACTTCATTAAACTTGCCATCATCAAGATAATCAGGAATTTCAATCCCTTGACATTCTGTCGCAGCATATTCGTAAATTGTATGGATTGAATTTCGGAACCAAACAGCAATATTTGACATTTCGAAACGGTGGTTCGCCATAACCATCAAAAATTCGTCATAAATCTAAAACAACTAAATCTATTTATGTAAATGGATAAAAAAAACTTACAAGTCCGACATTTGATTTGATATGTGGAAACTTTTTCAGAAGTTGACGTACGATTCCACCAAATCTTGCTTGGGTTTTCAAAAGACCTTTAATCCAAGCATAACGATCAGCACTAAAAATTATTTTATCAACTTATTAATCGTTAACAGAAAGTTACTTACGAAGACATCTTGTAAAGTTTGACAATTTTTGGATCAGTCATTTCCATCTTCATGAGTTCAGCTGAAACCTTGTCATTCTGGTAGAAAGGTCTTCCCCATTTTCGTCAATTTGGCAGATTTTAGCTGTTTCTTTCGAAGTGGATTTGTAGAAGAACATCGTCGCTTTCTTTTAATTCTGTTATCAACCAGGCCGCAACCATTAGAAATTGACAAGTTGTCGAATAGATCCGTCATAGTCAGCGCATTGAAAATACCATTGATTGGATCCCTTTCTTTTCGTGTAAGAGGAGCTCTATAAACAGTTAAGAAAGTAAAATAACTAAAAATTCTAATTAACTTACTCTCCATCAAGTCCATCAAAAGAGCTTACGATTTCAGTTGCAATACCAGTCAGAACATATTTTGCAGCTTCATTTCGAGTTGGTCTATGTTCTTCATGAGTTGGATAAGTACTTTCACGCAGAATGTAAACTGCTGTCTTTGAAGAACTACGCTTTTTGATATATTCATAACATCGACCTATAAGAGTATTTTAAAGTGTGTAAAAGTGTAAAAGAACTCACATTTTTGAAAAGCAATGGTTCTTCTGGTTTGTAACTTTCATATTTGGCAACGATGTCAGCTTCATGGTCAAAGAAAAAAGCAAGAATTTTGTCAGTTTTTCTCATACCTTTAACAAAAGGTGACGAGTTGGAGTTGAACTTACTTGGACATATGAGACATCTTGGATCAACGCAGGCGAACCATCGACAAAACTTTGAACTTGTGAAGCACTTGGAGTTTTGATGTTTTGGAAAGCGAAGGTGTTTCCAGCATGAGATGAAGGAGATGGCAAGTTGTTCGAAGGATCTTCAGCAACAAATTTGGCAATTGCTTCATCGAAGAATCGGTAGATGAAAGATCTAAGTTTGAAAATGTTAAAGGCAGTAATATAAAGATAACAAACACTTACCGGCTTCAAGTCGCTTATCAATGATCAAGTAGTTACGTCCAAGCGTCATAAGTGAGTCCAATCCATCGACAGGTCTTCGTCTTGCTTGCCATTCTTGAGCACAAGTTCATAAGCGATATAGTCATCCATGACATAATCCTCTTTCATCTTTCCACAACCATCTCGAGCAACATCATCCAAGAGTTGATAGTTGGTTCGAACAAACCATGTTTTGGTCCTCTGACCAAATTTAGCATCAAATACGCGCATTTCTACTACAGATTTAACTGCAGCAGTGGCGCGCGAACCATTAACAGGAAGTAGCAGATGGAGTATCCATATAGCAATAACCTAGAAAAAAGGTATGTATTTAGAAAATAAAAATTGCCACCAATATAAAATATTTGGGAAAAGAAAGGAAAAAGGATTGAAAGAAGAGAAAACAAAGAAAACTGCTGAAGGCATGAAAAGAAAATAACATGCAGCCAAATATACTGTGTTTCTACCGTATTTTCATGTTTTCCAGTGAGACCTGAAAATTTTTTAACTTACGTTTACACTGAATGAGGAAGACGAAGATATTTGGTATGATAAATTCGAATAGTTTCAACAGTTAGAAAATACTTTGGATGCAATCTCATTGTTTCATTAGCATCTGATACAACATAACAATGGCGTAGTTTCGTCAAATTCTTCAGTTTTCATTACATTCAAATGACAAGTACCATCATCAGTTTGCAAAAAGATTTTTCCAAAAACAGGAACATCAAGATTTTTACCAACGACAACGAAATCATCTCTTTTGTAATTCTTTTTGTACATGGCAGCTAATGTTGAGTCGACATAATCGTCTAAATATATTTATGATATTGATGTTTATAAGAATAAAACCTAACCATTTTTCATCCTTCTGTAAACTCCACACATGAAGAATTGATGTTTCATAGCAAGCGTCATCGGAAGAGTTTTTGGAGCATTTATTTACTTGTGAATATGCTTTCATCATTTGATGTTTTCCTTCAAATCGCATTGACCAAAGTGACGTGGAGGTCCCAAACAACCGAATAATCCATGGATAATGAATCATATTGTGAGTTTTATGCGTCATGTGTCCACCCAATTCTTTAAATAGCGTCAAGTATTCATCGATTAGAGTGTCAGTTCTTCCAGCATTTCTTCAGTAATTTCATATGCCATAACAATATCATAGATTCTTTGAATTTCAGGAGTATTTTCCATATCATAATCATTGTCAAATTGATCTTGGTCATTGATATCATTTTCAGCAGCCATGTCATAGTTATTTATTTGATGAGTTTTGATGTGCTGGCGATATCTATCGTAGACATAAGCAGTTGCATTCGCACAATGCTTACATTTGAATTTTTGTACAATAAAAGGAATATTAAAAATATGAACATTCCTAATATGGTTGCAATGAAGAATGAGAATGGGATGACGAGCATCACAGGATGGGCACAAGTACCAGTTATCCATAGTTGTTTATAGTAAAATTTGATAGCCTTACTAATTATTAAAAAATTTCAAACAAAAGTTTTACATGAGTGAGCATTTATTTCTGATCTTACAACGAAATTTACATACTTTTCGCGCTCATTTTTTTCATTCAAGTTTCTTCATTTTACTTTTTCTAAATAATCAGTTTTGATACTTTCTTAGCAACGCTATCTCAAATGCTAATCGTACAAATATTTTTTTTGCTGCAACAACAATGGATCGTGAAGAAATGGATCTTTGGCGTCGTCGCAGATTAATTCGTCTTCGAATTAACAGTTTTTTCCAAAGTCTTCTTCAACTTGATGGACCTGTTTTACAACAACTTGTCAGAGAAAATGCAAGATATTTTCGTTTATGGTGTTATCACGCTGGTGCACTTGGAGCTGTCGATGTGTTCGAATCAACGAAACAATGTGTTTTGCGTTATATGGATATAACAAGAACTTCCATTTACAGCGATGTTCTCGTCATGTTGGTGTCTCTATTGATCGTCCAACTCGATATGGTCTTGATGGATTAACTGCCGAAGTTCACCATTCCAACTTGACATGCTTTTTCAATCGTCGAATTTCACATCGAATCAACTTTAATGATCTCACTGAAACAAGCCATTCCAACTTGACATGCTTTTTCAATCGTCGAATTTCACATCGAATCAACTTAATGATCTCACTGAACAAGAACTTCGTCGAACACTTGTCGGTCTCAAGCAAACTGCCTTATTTGTCAATCAAATGATATTCTTTTGTATTTTTTCAATTGCCAAATCAATGTCAATGACTTGTCAAATTTCTGCATTCTGATATTGCTACAAACCGCTTCTTGAACTTGGAAATCTTCCGCTACAATATCATTCAAGGACTTGCAGAATGTTTACAAACTGTCGAATGTACCAACATCAAATATGGGGAACCGAATATAAGCTCCAAAATGCTCGTGGAATCAACAACCTTTTCGATGCTGTTCGTCGAACTGTCAACTTGGAAAATCTTGAAATTGATTCTGTTCGTGTTGAACCTCATTTTGGAACTTTTAATGATAAAAAATGTCTCAACTTCTTGATCCACAACTTTGTTACTTCTGGAACTTTTGGAATGTGTGTTCCAAAAATGCCGAATCCTGCTAGCAAGTACCAAGATATTCGCGAAGAAGTTCGATTGCTTCGTTTACCTGTCGATGAAAATGTCGCTTGGGGTTTTGAATATGGTCTGGTCAATCGTCGAGTTGCTTTTCATCAAAACAAAAGAAGTGGAGAATGGGTTTATTTCGATGTTTAATCTGACAATTTCTTCTTCTTTTACCTGTCAAAATACCTGTCAATTTCTTTCTATCGTGTTTCTTTGTAATATGCTATTTTCTTTGTAATCATGTAAAATAAAATTTTTATTATAAACGTAACAATGTGTAACAAAAAATAGAACAAAAAGTTTCGTAAAATTATGAAAAAAACTTCTCCCTGCTTACTTTTTACAAAATTTGCGCCTTTCATGGTTTTAGCGCGAAACTTAGTGTGGAAGCGCGAAATTTACATATTTCAATGTTTTTTGAAATTCATTCTTCGTTTTTTAATCAGTCTGAAATTTTTATGTTGTCTTCTCACATCTTTTTACATTGGATTTTATTATAATTTGTCTCTTATTTATAAATAAATTATTTGTCGAATAATATTAATGTGCATTGATAAAACTAGACGGTTTATAAACCAACTTTATAAGTTATCTCTCCTCTTTGATATGTTTGAACAACTCTTCTAAATACTCCTCATCTTTTAGTATAAAACTTAATCAATTACTCGCTCTCTCTCTCTCGCTCTCTGGTTTTTCTATCTGTTGCTCGCTATGACTATCTTTGGTCGTGATGATGCTATGGAAGTTAAGGATGATGTTTCGAAGAAAGTTCCATTACCTGCCGAACTTGTCAAAACCTGTCAAAAAGAAGATGTTACTACTTCATCTCCAAGTTATTATCCTTCCCTTTTTGGTCGTTCTCGCAAAAGAAAATTGACTCCACTTTCTTCTCCTCAAAAATATAACAAAGTCTTCAAAATTATGTACAAGGATCTTTTTGATGAAATTGATGGTGTTACAACTGCTATGACATATGCTGGAACATCTGGAAACTTGTCAATGGTTCATATTGAAGATATGAATCACAGCATGGATGGTCCTTTTCATTACTTTTAATAACCTGTCAAATATTTGTGGTTATTTTATTTTTCCTTGTTTTGTTATTTTGTTTGTTTCTTGTTTTGTTTATGAATAAAATCTTGAGTTGAATTTTGAATTTTCATAAACGGGATAAAATTTAAATTTGGTGTAAAATTTGGAATTTGGTGTAAAAATTTCCAATTTGGTGGTCAAACTTTTGAAAAGGGGGTCAAGTTTCAATCATATCCTTGTTTTTGAGTATCAAAAATTTTTAACCCATAAAAAGGGGTAATTCAGAAAGCGTTTTAGCATTTTTGACAACAAAATGGGATACGATTCAGCAACAATCAGCATCAAATTTTTGACTACTTTTTTAGACTTTGTCTAAACGATCTGTTTTTTTTCAGTGCAGCAGGTTTCCATTCAGTCAGTAAACGATTCCATCGATTGTCAGGAAGCAACAGGAGTTTACGAAGATAATTCCATTTTCTTTTTCTTGCTTGATGAACGAAATCTTTGAGACCAGTTCTTTCACGAAGCCATTCACGAGGATGTTGATCGATTAATTTCACGTTTAGCATTCTTCTTTCCATTCTTCGTTGAGCTACAGCAAGACGATCTTCTTCAGATTTGGTCAAAGCCCAGGTTTCACATCCATACAATATGGCAGGAAGCACACATTGATGAAGATATTTTCTTTTCAAGTTCATTGGGACTCTTCTTGACATCAGCAAATTCTTCGTTTTGTAGAAAGAGCTCCATCCGGCAGATATTCTTCGAGAGATTTCTTTGTTGAATCGTTTTGGTTTTGAAGGCCAATAGATCAGTTGACCGAGATATATAAATTCATTTACCAATTCAACTTGTAGATCATCAAGAAGTAAAGTTCCATCAGGAGTATTCGCATTAGTCATCCACTTTGTTTTATCGACGTTGATTTCGAGTCCAACAGTAGCAGAAGTTCCAGCGACTTGGTTGAGCAAACATTGGAGACCTTCCAATGAATGAGAGCATAGCATGATGTCATCAGCAAAAGTGAGATATCCTAGTTTTTTTCCATTGATGTTGATTCCAGCATTCCAGTTGACAAGATCAAGAGCAGTTTGAAGGGTAAGAGCAAAGAGGATAGGCGAGAGCGTATCTCCTTGTCTTACACCTTTTTGGACATTGATGTTGATAGATGAAGAGCCAATATTTATACTTGATGTACCACCAGCATAGATCATTTTGATGATTTCAATTGTACCAGGATCAATACCAAATTTTTGAAGAGCATTCCATAGAGCAGAAAGTTCAATGGAGATAAAAATTACACGGTTGAATTTGCTAATCCTGATTCAAATAGAGATTTAGCAGGAGAATTGGATGAAGCTGGAGCTTTATTCATTCGAAATAACAAATGTCCTCCACTTAATATTCACGAGCATAAATTTGATGAAGTTATTCAAGGCGCTGGAGATGTGGTTCAAATCGTTTCAGATATCTCCAAAATTACTAGGTTTTCTTTAAAAAACAAATAAATATAAACTAATTATTTTACATATTTTTAGAAATGTTAAAGAGGGTGTAATTATTAATTTGGATGACATCACAAATGCTATTAGCGAATCAATCAAACGTCTCCTTCGATCAACTGAAGCCGATGGCACCGTTCGAACAGAATATTCAAGTCCAATAGTTTCAGAAAAAATTAAATATGGTTGGATTAAATTTGAATTTCGATCTAAATTAACCATTCGAGAATCTTGTTGCTCAAAACAAAAGCGAATTTCAGTTGATGAAAAATTTATTTTTATCAATTTTCAAATCGCGCTGAATTTGATGGAGTTGTAGCCCGAGCAAAAAGATAGAAAGTAAAAGAGCTGGGTTTTCTGATGAGTAATTTCCTTTATATGTTTGAAGATTACTAAATTTCATTGCTACTACATATAATATCAAAATTTAATAAACATTATACAAAAAAGAGTAACAAAACGATTAAATAAGAAAAAAAATTATGGTTGTTGGAAATACCGGTGATGCCTCATCCATAAATCTTCATATCTTTCATTTCTTTCCCGAAATTCGATGATTGGAGGTGGAATAAATCGAGTTTTAATCATTTTTTCTGCAAAATTACATACTTCCACTAAATAATTTGGTGATAAATCTTTACGGAATCTAAATTGAAATGAAGTTTTTGGATGCTTCTAAAAACCGATCATAGTCTTAATAAATTTGCATAGAAAAAATAAATAAAATTAACTAACTTTCATAAAAACAGAAAATGATTCCAAATCAAATCCATCCGGAGCATCCCAAATGGATAAAGCGCGAAGATTTTCATAACGTGGAAATTCTGCGATAGCTTTAGCTGTGTTGAAATTCATTGATGAATTAAGGTAACCTTCACTAAAAAAAATCGAATGGGTTGAAAAACTATTAAATTTTTTGAAGCATAAACTTACTATTCAATCCATTCAATTTTTGGGAGATTTGCAATTATTGTTTCAAGTTGAACTACACTTCCATCATTATTATTTACAATAACTTCTTCAAATTTGATATGTTTAAGATTTTTTGAAGAAGTTAAAAGCAAAAAATCATTAAAAGTAATGATTTGTCTCATCAACCATAAAAAAGTTATATCACATCGCCAAATTTTTTTACATAACGATGAAACAATATTTGAATTTGAATGATAATGGAGTACCCAAAGATCAGTATTTAACCAAATTTTATATTTCATTTCGGGTAAATGAAATTTGTAAATAACGCGATTAAAGGAAGGATCATGAATTGATATTACTCTCCAAATTGAATCATAATCAGTAAAATGCAAATGATGGAAAGCCACAAAAGAATATTTGGAATAAAAATATTTGCAAGTTTGATAAATATTTAGCGATTTTGAAGATTTTGCGATGTAATAAATAAAAGTCGGTGGAATGGAAAATTTCTGTGGCAATGGTGAATCAAAGATTGGGTTCGGTGGAGCATTGATTAAAGGAATAATAGATTCATTAGGATCCGCTTTCCCATTCATTTTTATGTTTAAAAAAACGATACAAATAAAATTAATCCAAATTCTAAGAAAAAAATGGAGAGAGAAAATGAGCAAAAAAGAAAGGCAACAAAAAAAGAAGAATAATTATGCTTTCTCAAACGAAAAAAATGAGGTTAATGGTTTGTCATGGACAAACTTAAATTATGGTTAGATAAAAATCTAAAAAAACAAGATGCATTGATTAATCTCTTTTTGCAGCAATTGTGTGCGTCTTTCCATTATCGTAAGGGTGAATGGCAGCTAAAATGACGGCTTTCGGCGGTTGATTGTAACGATGCGCATTTGTCAAAAAAGAAAAATAGTATAAAATTTTATTCGCAAACAAAATCGAAGAAAAGAAACAAACAACAAAATTTACAATATAACTTTTTACAGCTAAAAATTATTATTTTTGGTAAATGAGAAATGTTTCATATATTTTATATCTTTCTCGATCACCAGGATAATAAACTTTTGGAGATTTAATAAATGGTGCCTTTTTTAGATCTTTAATAAAATTTTTGATTTTAGCATTATAAGCTTCGGAAATATTTTTACAAAAACCAAGATAAAAATTTTGTTTTTGTGTGTTTCTAAAATATTTTTATTTTTTATAAAATACTAAAATAAATCTTCTTACTTTCATAAAATCAAAAAATGCTTCTAATTCCAAAGTTTCTGGAATTTCATAAAAGAAAAAGTATTCAAGTTTTTCGAAAATTGGAAATTCAGCGATAATTTGAGATGTTTTTGAATTGATTTGTGAAATTTTAGAGGGTTCGCTAAAAAATAAAAAATAATCTTTCACAATTAAATTTTTTTTAAGATAACGGAGGGAAATTTGAAAGAAAAAAACTTACTAATTTAAAGTTTTGATTTTCGGAAAATTAGCGAGTATCGTTTCAAATTGAACTAAATTTCCATCATTATTTGTTATAATAACATTTCCAAGTTTGAGGCGTTGAAGATTTTTAGAGGAAGTGAATATCAAAAATTCATTGAAAGTTATAGTCTGATGCCGAAGATACAAATCAGCCACGTTACATTTCATAATCTTTTGAGACAACAATAAAGATGCAAGGTTGTTCGTTCGCGAACTGCTAATTTCAAGAGATTGGAAAAGCATAATTTTATATTTGAAGCTTGATAAAGAAAATTCATATATAGCTCGAGCAGGATTTCTCATTGATCCAACAGTCCAATAAGGATTTGTTCGATCATAAAAATGTAAATGATGGAAAGCCACAAAAGGATATTTGAAATAAAAATATTTGCAAGTTTGATAAATATTTAGCGATTTTGAAGATTTTGCGATGTAATAAATAAAAGTCGGTGGAATGGAAAATTTCTGTGGCAAAGGTGAATCAAAAATTGGATTCGGTGGAGAAGTTAGGTTAGTAATAAGTTCGGCGCGATTCATATTTTTTAGATAAATATACTTTAATAATAATACTAATAAAAGAAGTTCCAAATGATAAGAGAAATTTACGAGAAGATCAAATAAAAAAAGAAGCTTTTCTTCGCCAAAAAAAACAATTGCCATGACCTTTCAAATTGATTTTTCTCCTTAAAAATTTAAAGTGAGACCAGAGGCTTAAATTTTTCAACGAGATCCAAAAGTGCGAAAGCATCCTCTTTCTTTAAAGAATCCTTCAACGACAAATCTAAAAAAAAATTGAAGGTTTTTCTTTGCATGAATCATAGTTGGAGATACCTTTGCTTATTTTGGTGCATCCATTATTTTTTCTTTTAATAATTTTCTTTCTTTGGTGTTAATTCATGTAACCAAAAATTCGCATATTCAAAATAAAATCTTTTCACTTTTCTTTCATTCATTTTCTTGCTGAAAAAGAAAAGAAAAAAGATTGCTTCTTTTGTTAGATAGGTGCCAAACCAATTATCCAACAACTAACAACAAAGGTGTGAACAAAAATATTAGTCGACAACAAAGCACCAACGACGACGGCAAAGCTTTTGACCATGGATTTCTTTTTTCCTTTTTAGAATGGCAATTTTCTTCCATTTTGAAATTTAAAAGGTGAAAGTAGGAAATGGAAGTTTTTAAACAAAACAAAAAAATTTTTATTTTGAAAAGATTTTTCCCTGAGTGAGTGACCATAATTTTTAAAAATGTTGCAAGAAAGAAAGAAAAAAGAATAAATCTTTTTAAAAAGGTTTGTTTGGTTTGAAGAGACGAAATAATGTTTGCCAGGTAATAATAATTGCTTGTTTAGTAAAAAAATTTAATTATCTTCTATTTTAATTTTTTTTCCATTGAAACCGAATTTTTTTCTTTGGATTTAAAATTCAACAAAGCTTTTAAAGCTTTGGAGTTTGGACAATTTTTTTCATATTAATTTTCGATTCAAACCAGCTTTTTTTAATATTATTGTTTTTGTTGAGAAATTAATTGCCAAATTTTTTGCTTTGAAGTGTTTTTTTCATTTAAGTTTTAAGGAGGGCGAATAAAACAAAAAAAAATAACGAAAAAGAAAAAGCTTTCTTCCTCAACGAACTAAACTAACTAACCTCTATTTTCTATTATTTAAAGGCAGAAGAAGAAGGCTAACAAAAAATAAAAGAAGCACGGAAGAAGAGGAAGGAGGACCTCTTTTCTTGCTGTTTTTAAATAAAAATAAAAAATAGTGAACGCGCGCGCAAGCAGCACATCAAAAAAGTACTTTAATATGAATTGAATGTCTCTCACTTTTATTCCTTCCTATTTTTTTTTGCCTATTTTTTTTTTTTTTTTTTTCTAGCCTGCTTGAAGATTTCCCACTTGCTTCAAGTTTATTAAAGCTTTAAGCTGATTTTTAGCCTTCTTTTTGCTCTAAAAAAAAAAAGAGAAAAGAAGCAGGAAATGCCTTCATTTTAAAATGAATGAGAGAAGTGTGAAATAAAAGATGAATAAAAGGAAAAAAAACGATGAAATATTTTTAAGTTTTTTTTTGCTTTGTTTTATGTTTTATGATTTTAAATAAAAAATGATGTCTTAAAGAATATTGAAAAGGATACTCTTAAAATAAATTAAATTTGTGGGTGGAAAAAAATTTGCAGGTGATTTTTTTTCTTCATCATCTGCTTTCAGTTAAAATAAATTTTATTCTTTGTTTTTTAACATAAATTTTTGCAAAAAAAACTTGTAAAAAAAGCAGTATTGCTTTTTTATTTTCTTCACCAAAAAGACACAACTAAACTTTTTGGTTTCAAGCTTTTTAAGTTTTTCAGTTTTAAATATTTTTTCCAGTTTCAATTTTTTTAAAGTTTTCATCTTCAGAATTTCTTCAAGCGAGCAAAAAGGCTTCGGCATTATTTTTTTTAGTTTATAGCTTTTTTTATGAACGCTTTTTTTTCTTGTGAAAAATTAGCTTTATTAAACTCAAAAAAAAGTAATTCATTTTTATTTTTTTTGACTCTGACTCAGCAACATCCAAAACAACTTTGATTTATCTTTATTTTTATTTTTTTTCAACCAATTTTTTTGACAAAATTTTTTATAAGCTTTTTTATATTTTTATTTTTTGAATGAATAAATGTAGAGACCGGCAAGTCGCTTGCATTGCTTGAGTGTTCCCCGCTTTTTTTTTTCGTCATTCCATGCACGAAAAAGAGATTGTTTATTATTATTTTAATAAAGGGCAAATAAATTATACATATTTACCATAATATGTAATTTTATGTCCTGATTCCGAATATCTAATTTTTGAACCAAGTTTTCCTTCATGAATAGCCTCAAAGCTCAACCTTTTAGTCCAAAAAATTAAGTTGCAGGGGGGTTGCAACGACTTTTTTGCATGGATCGATAGAAAATTAAATTTTAAACTTTTTTGGTAAAAAAAAAATCTCCACCTTCGCCCACTTAAAAAATGGCATCCAAAATACTAATTATCTAGTTGATTTTGCAATTGAAAAAAACAAAAAAGAAAAGAAAATGGTTGCTAGCCGCATGCTTGCTGCATTTTTTCCCTTTCATTGAATAAACGAAAAGTGTTCTCACGAACGAAAAATTTTTGATTTTAGAAAATTTGAATTCGACTTTTTGAGGTTTTAATTAAGTCTTCATCCATTTATTTTTTTATATTCGGAATATTCATAGCATAAATTACTAGGTCCATACAAAACTTTGTAATTTTATAAAAGAAAAATTTTGAGCTGCCGGTCTCTAAATAAATGATGAAAAACGCCCGCGCTTTTATATATTTTTAAAAATGTTTTGTTTCTATTATGTTTTATGCATTTGCATTCGAATATTTATTCTTTATTTTTGTTATATATTTTACACACCTTTTTTAATGCAAAACAAAAAAAAAAGTTGTGGAAATTGTTGCTTCAGATTAAAAGCAATGAAATAATTTTATTAATCTAAATAAAGCAAAGGTTAATTTTGACTTTTACACGTTTTTCGAAAAAATAGTTAAATATAATAGACTTTTTAAGCTCCAAGTTTCACCTGTCAAATTTCAATAAGAAAAAAATATTTTGAAGTGCTTTTCTTCATTTTTTTTCACTTGAAGCCGTTGTCGTCGTTTTCGTGACATAATTAAAAAAAATGATAATTAAATAAACTTATCAAAAAAACATTGTTCTGAATTTTTAATAATAAAATTAATAAATATTTGAGAAATAATTAATCGACAAAATTTTTTAACTTTTTCTTCCATTCTATTTTTTATTTTAAATTTTCTAATAATTTTTTCACATTCTTTGTTTTTTTTTTTACCACAACATTATAGTTTATTTTTTTCTTCACTCTCTTTGTTATTTAAAAAAACTATAGCATGAAAAAAAAATAAAATATATATTCATATACGATTGAATATATATGCTTCACTGAATTTTGCATATATTTTTTTTGTTTTTGTGTTTTAGAAATGTTTTTTTTTCCTTCATTTTTTGGAAGCAAAAAAAGAGGCAAAAAAAGAAAAAAGTGTGGAAGGTGACTTCAAAAAAATAAATATGAAGAGAAAGATGGAGTCAATGATGAATAAATATCCAAGAGCGATATTTTTTATGAAAAAAAAAGAGTCATCATTTATTATGTTTTATTATTATTTTTTTATTTTTTTGACCGCTTCTCAAAGTTTTTTCTTTGATTCTTTTTTTTCATTTTTTTTCCAAGAAAGAAAAAAATAAGTAAAAGTAATTATTAATGAATAATGTCTTTATCTTTATTTTTTGATATAGATAGTGATTTTGGCTATAAACAATACTTTTTTTATTTCGCTGCTTTGGAGATTTTTCTCCAATGATGGCTTTTTTTGTTATTATTTATTACCGTGGCGGAATTTTTTTTCTTTCGATTTACCATGAGAGAGTTGTCTAGGTTTCTTTGATATTTAAAATAAATTTATTATTTTTGCTGTTTTAGTTACTATTGGCCGGATTTTAGTTGCTTGAAAATTGATGTTAACGTTTGACCTTCTTTTTTTGTTTAGTTTCATGTAAAACAAAAACAAAAAAAAGCATATGAGATGCCATTTTAAATAATGTCAGTCAAGTCAACTACATATAAAATTGAATTAAACTTTAAAGAGAAAGAAGCATGTATGTTTTGGAAAGTTGAAAGTTTATATCACATAAAAAAAAGAAACTTGAAAACTGACTTTTTTTTTTGCATTTTTTTATGATTCTTAGACTTAAAGGGCCATATTCATTTGATCTTTTTTTTAAACACGCGGCCAGATATTCCATCATGCCGCAATATTGCAAAGCCCGTAAAGTACAGTAATGTACAGTAATTTTACGTCGAAATTACTGTACTTTGCAGGCTTTGCAATATTGCGGCATGATGGAATATCTGGCCGCGTGTTTAAAAAAAAGATCAAATGAATATGGTCCTTTAAAGCTTCTAATCTCTCTCTCATTTCTAAGATTTCATCCTTTCATTTTACGAATAAGTATGTATAATAAAAAAAAATATGCCATAAAACCAACTAAAATAATAATATGTCACATTTGATTTTTTATTTTATTTTATATTTTTTTCTTATGGGTTTGACATTTCTCAAGAAAGTCATAATACATACTAATACTTTTCCATTTACTTTTATTATACTCTTTGCCTTCCCTATATTCTTGGCAGTTCTTAACTGACAGATTTTTCAAAAAAAAAATAAATGAGTAAAAATAAATTTTTAAAATTTTTTTTATGAGACATAAATGGGTTTTTTTTTTCTTCACAACCAAAGACGAGGAAGAAAGATAAAAATAAAGGATTATTATATATATAAATATTTGGCGCTCCTCTCTCCTTTACTAATATTTTTTTAATACTTTTTTTAAAGACGACGAAGAAGAAGTGTAGTAAGTAAGTAAGTAGCAAGCGACTTTTAATGCATGCATCCTTCTTTCTTCCTCACTCACTTTTTTTTCTTATTCGTATTTTTTCTTACATTTTTTTTTGATGCCCTCTCTCCTGCTTCTTCATCTTTAAAGACTTATAAAAAGTTTAAAATAAGTCTTTTCCCTTTTATATTTATATTTCTTTATTTTTAAGCATCACTCAAAATAAGAAAAAAAAAGATGGGATTACTTTAGTCTTTAAAAAAGGAAAGAAAAATAAATGACAAAAAATTTTTTTTTCTATCTTTAAAGATAAAAATGAAGAAAAAAATAAGATCATTTTTTTAGGAGAAAAGAATTAATATTTGCATTTTTTTAAAAGTTTTTCTTCTTTGTTTTACTTTTTATTTTGCCGCTGGAGGGCTTTTTTTTGTTGTTGTTATTTGTTTAAAGTTTTTTTTTATCAAAGTTTTATTTTTTTCAAGAAACTTAATTAAAATTTACGGCGGATATAAATACCAAGAAGAGTGATATTCTAAACTTCAGAAATTGGCTAACCTGGTAAAAAATTTAAAAAATCCTACTTTTTTTCCAAACAAATTTGCATTTTTATTAGTTTTTTTTTATTATTTACTTTTACATATTCTATTTTTTCTTATTGGTTTAACGTGACCCGCTATCAAAGAGCTCACAAGCAAAATAAGAAAAAGTTTTTTTTTCTGTGGGAATTTTGCTGAAACTGAATATGAGAAAATTACATACATACTTTCTTATTTATTTATTTATTTTTCATATACTTTTTTTTTTGCAGAATCCAGAACTTCCTTGAAGCTGTTTTTTTTTCTTAGAAAAGATTAAATTTACTAGCAGCAGTGATACAAATTTTTATGAATCATTTTTTATGTTTTTTTTATATTTATTTCGATGCTTTGGTTTAATAAAAGACAAAAACAATAAAACTAATTTGATGGATGCTTTATATGTTTTTGGTTAATAACCCTTTGAAATTTATCCTCCATAAAAAACATATCTTCCCATTTATTTAAATTATTTAATTTTTCCCCAAATTTTTTGAATTATTATTTTTAACCCTCGTGAAATTTTTTCTTTTAAATTTTTTTTAGCTGTTTAGCTTTTGGCTCTAAATACCTCCGCTTTCCTTTTCATTCTTTATTTTTTGAATGAAATTCAAAAATACTTTTTTTCTAATTTTTTATTTAATTTATCCAATTCAAAGCAAGGAAGGTTTGTTAAATGACGCTAATTAAAGGCAGCGGCTTACTTTTCATTTTTTTTACATTAGTACAAAGTTTAAAAATAGAAAGAAAAAAATGGTTGATTGCTCCTTGTTTTTTTTTCAATTCATTCCATTTTTAAGTTTTGAGCCTTTTTTGATGCCGGAATTAAAACTTTAGAAAAAAATAGAAATGAATGAAATAATTTTTTTCGATGCGTGTGTAAAAAAATTTGCTTTTTTTTAATTTCTGCATTTTTTTTGTAGTTTCAGAAACTGCAAAATAAATTTATTATATGTATTTTTGATTTGCGTGTGTTTCGTGAAATTTCGGCGTTTAAAATGTTTCAAAAACGTATAATATTTTTGTTTTTTAGAAACGAAACAATTATTTATGATTTCGATGAAAAATTTATTCTACTGCTAACACAAATTTGCGTTTGGTTGTCCACCAAAAACCAAAAAAAACATTTCGTTTAACGCTTTTTCACTTGAAAGACATTAAAAAATGTCATCATTTTTTGCTGCTCAAAAAAATAATTTATTACTTTTTCATTGGTTTTTTGTTGTTAAATTTGTTGCTGCCGAATATCCATGGACATTTGATAATGATTTATTTGGAGGTTGGTTCTAGAGCTTTTGGGGTTTAGAAACATTTCATTTCATGAAAAAATAATTTGGAAGAGTAAAAAATTTAAAAGTTGATAGAATTTAATTTGCAAAAAATTGAAATAAAAAAAATTACCTTTAAAATTTTTATTTTGTTTTTCAAGCTTTAGTTTCTGAAAGCTTTGGATCATCAAATCCCTGTCTATTTTTGGCTTCGTTTTTCTTGTTTTTTGATTTTTCTCAAAAAATTTCTAAAGTTTCAAAACAAAATCTTTTTTCAAGCTTGTCTTTTTTTTTTCCATCCTCGCCATTTCCTTCCAACTTACGGTATACATACATATGCATATGTGTCTAATAACAGCTTACATACAAAATTTCTTTAAAAAAATATTTGATAATTGGCTAAATTTGCATATAATTTTTGAAGATTTTTCCTGTTTTTCAAAGATTTATTTATGTCTTTCATTTCCGTTTTTCTTTACTTATTTGCGCAGCACCAGCTTTTACGGCTGCTTTTTTTCTCTTCCCTTTACTTAATTATGCTAATGGAAAGATGAATCTTCTTTTCTTTTTTTCAAAGATTATGATTTTTTTTTCTTTCGTTTTTACTTCCGTTTTTATATTTTTTTTTATTCCAAAAGAAATCATAAGTCAAAAAAAGAAGAAAGTGCCAATAAACAAAACAAAAAAAAAATAACTAAATCCAAAATTGAATATTTATTTTTCTTTGTCCGGCTTTTTTTTTTTGTATCTTTTATCTGTCATCATCAGCTTTTGTTTACTTTTAGTTCTTTTTTCTTTTGTCTTAACTTTTTGAGAAGGTCGCTCAAAGGCAAAAAGAGACAGGGAAGAAAAAAGAAAGAAAATGTCTTCTTTCTCAAATTCACAAAGCAATGATTAGATTTTGTTTAGCAACAACAATGGCATCAACAGCAGCGTCGGAGATGTTGGCCACGGCAGAAGTTTTTAACCTTCTCTCTTTGTTGTTACAAACATTCATATTTTTTTACTACTTTTTTAGTAGCTTCATTTTTGCATTACTTTTTAAAGGTTGGAAAAAAGTTTTACGTTTTTTTGTTTTGTCTTGTTAGAAAGTTAATAAAAAAATAGACAGGAATACTTTTTTTTTACGTTTTTGCCTAATCTATCTCCGTCTATAAACTTCTTGATACAAATAAATGCGCTACCA
>JAJQJQ010000577.1:0-20445 GCA_028622995.1 Panagrolaimus kolymaensis
GACTTTTTCGGAGGATTGCTTCTTGAAAAGCATCATCACGCCGAAAAGCTTACTATTTCGTTGAAATGCTTTTTGAAAAGCATCATCACGCCGAAAAACTTACTTTTTCGTTGGAATGCTTCTTGAAAAGCATCATAACGCCGAAAAGTTTACTATTTCGTTGGAATGCTTCTTGAAAAGCATCATCACGCCGAAAAGCTTACTATTTCGTTGAAATGCTTTTGAAAAGCATCATCCCGCCGAAAAGCTTGTGACAAATATTTAGTAAAAAAATAATAAAAAAATTCCTTAGTTTTTATTTTTGGTTTAATGAGGATTTTTTATATTTTCAGACATTGCCTGATTTAATAAATGAATTTACTATTTCGGTGGATTGCTTCTTGAAAAGCATCATCACGCCGAAAAACTTACTTTTTCGGAGGATTGCTTCTTGAAAAGCATCATCACGCCGAAAAGCTTACTATTTCGTTGAAATGCTTTTTGAAAAGCATCATCACGCCGAAAAACTTACTTTTTCGTTGGAATGCTTCTTGAAAAGCATCATCACGCCGAAAAACTTACTTTTCGGAGGATTGCTTCTTGAAAAGCATCATCACGCCGAAAAGCTACTATTCGTTGAAATGCTTTTTGAAAAGCATCATCACGCCGAAAAACTTACTTTTTCGGAGGATTGCTTCTTGAAAAGCATCATCACGCCGAAAAACTTACTTTTTCGTTGGAATGCTTCTTGAAAAGCATCATAACGCCGAAAAGTTTACTATTTCGTTGAAATGCTTTTTGAAAAGCATCATCACGCCGAAAACTTACTTTTTCGTTGGAATGCTTCTTGAAAAGCATCATCACGCCGAAAAACTTACTTTTTCGTTGGAATGCTTCTTGAAAAGCATCATAACGCCGAAAAGTTTACTATTTCGTTGGAATGCTTCTTGAAAAGCATCATCACGCCGAAAAGCTTACTATTTCGTTGAAATGCTTTTTGAAAAGCATCATCCCGCCGAAAAGCTTGTGACAAATATTTAGTAAAAAAATAATAAAAAAATTCCTTAGTTTTTATTTTTTGGTTTAATGAGGATTTTTTATATTTTCAGACATTGCCTGATTTAATAAATGAATTTACTATTTCGGTGGATTGCTTTTTGAAAAGCATCATCACGCCGAAAAACTTACTTTTTCGGAGGATTGCTTCTTGAAAGCATCATCACGCCGAAAAGCTTACTATTTCGTTGAAATGCTTTTTGAAAAGCATCATCACGCCGAAAAACTTACTTTTTCGGAGGATTGCTTCTTGAAAAGCATCATCACGCCGAAAAGCTTACTATTTCGTTGAAATGCTTTTTGAAAAGCATCATCACGCCGAAAAACTTACTTTTTCGTTGGAATGCTTCTTGAAAAGCATCATAACGCCGAAAAGTTTACTATTTCGTTGGAATGCTTCTTGAAAAGCATCATCACGCCGAAAAGCTTACTATTTCGTTGAAATGCTTTTTGAAAAGCATCATCCCGCCGAAAAGCTTGTGACAAATATTTAGTAAAAAAATAATAAAAAAATTCCTTAGTTTTTTATTTTTTGGTTTAATGAGGATTTTTTATATTTTCAGACATTGCCTGATTTAATAAATGAATTTACTATTTCGGTGGATTGCTTCTTGAAAAGCATCATCACGCCGAAAAACTTACTTTTTCGGAGGATTGCTTCTTGAAAAGCATCATCACGCCGAAAAGCTTACTATTTCGTTGGAATGCTTCTTGAAAAGCATCATCACGCCGAAAAGCTTACTATTTCGTTGGAATGCTTCTTGAAAAGCATCATCACGCCGAAAAGCTTACTATTTCGTTGAAATGCTTCTTGAAAAGCATCATCACGCCGAAAAGCTTACTATTTCGTTGGAATGCTTCTTGAAAAGCACCATAACGCCGAAAAGTTTACTATTTCGTTGAAATGCTTTTTGAAAAGCATCATCCCGCCGAAAAGCTTGTGACAAATATTTAGTAAAAAAATAATAAAAAATTCCTTACTTTTTTATTTTTTGGTTTAATGAGGATTTTTTATAATTTCATACATTGCATGATTTAATAAATGAATTTACTATTTCGGTGGATTGCTTCTTGGAAAGCATCATCACGCCGAAAAGCTTGTGACAAATATTTAGTAAAAAAATAATAAAAAAATTCCTTAGTTTTTTATTTTTTGGTTTAATGAGGATTTTTATATTTTCAGACATTGCCTGATTTAATAAATGAATTTACTATTTCGGTGGATTGCTTCTTGAAAAGCATCATCACGCCGAAAAACTTACTTTTTCGGAGGATTGCTTCTTGAAAAGCATCATCACGCCGAAAAGCTTACTATTTCGTTGGAATGCTTCTTGAAAAGCATCATCACGCCGAAAAGCTTACTATTTCGTTGGAATGCTTCTTGAAAAGCATCATAACGCCGAAAAGTTTACTATTTCGTTGAAATGCTTCTTGAAAAGCATCATCACGCCGAAAAGCTTACTATTTCGTTGAAATGCTTCTTGAAAAGCATCATCACGCCGAAAAGCTTACTATTTCGTTGGAATGCTTCTTGAAAAGCATCATCACGCCGAAAAGCTTACTATTTCGTTGGAATGCTTCTTGAAAAGCATCATAACGCCGAAAAGTTTACTATTTCGTTGAAATGCTTCTTGAAAAGCATCATCACGCCGAAAAGCTTACTATTTCGTTGAAATGCTTCTTGAAAAGCATCATCACGCCGAAAAGCTTACTATTTCGTTGGAATGCTTCTTGAAAAGCATCATCACGCCGAAAAGCTTACTATTTCGTTGGAATGCTTCTTGAAAAGCATCATAACGCCGAAAAGTTTACTATTTCGTTGAAATGCTTTTTGAAAAGCATCATCCCGCCGAAAAGCTTGTGACAAATATTTAGTAAAAAAATAATAAAAAAATTCCTTAGTTTTTTATTTTTTGGTTTAATGAGGATTTTTTATAATTTCATACATTGCATGATTTAATAAATGAATTTACTATTTCGGTGGATTGCTTCTTGGAAAGCATCATCACGCCGAAAAGCTTACTATTTCGTTGGAATGCTTCTTGAAAAGCATCATCACGCCGAAAAGCTTACTATTTCGTTGGAATGCTTCTTGAAAAGCATCATAACGCCGAAAAGTTTACTATTTCGTTGAAATGCTTCTTGAAAAGCATCATCACGCGAAAAGCTTACTATTTCGTTGTAATGCTTCTTGAAAAGCATCTTAACGCCGAAGAGCTTACTATTTCGTTGGAATGCTTCTTGAAAACATCATAACGCTGAAAAGCTTACTATTTCGTTGGAATGCTTCTTGAAAACATCATCACGCCGAAAAACTTACTATTTCGTTGGAATGTCTTGAAAACATCATAACGCCGAAAAGATTAATATTTCGTTGGAATGCTTCTTGAAAAGCATCATAACGCCGAAAAGCTTGTGACAAATATTTAGTAAAGAATAATAAAAAAATTCCATAGTTTTTTATTTTTTGGTTGAATGAGGGTTTTTTATAATTTCAGACATTGCCTGATTTAATAACTGACATTACTATTTCGGTGGATTGCTTCTTGAAAAGCATCATCACGCCGAAAAGCTTACTATTTCGGTGGATTTCTTCTTGAAAAGCATCATCACGCCGAAAAGCTTACTATTCGTTGGAATGCTTCTTGAAAAGCATCATCACGCCGAAAAGCTTGTGACAAATATTTAGTAAAGAATAATAAAAAAATTCCATAGTTTTTTATTTTTGGTTGAATGAGGGTTTTTTATAATTTCAGACATTGCCTGATTTAATAACTGACATTACTATTTCGGTGGATTGCTTCTTGAAAGCATCATCACGCCGAAAAGCTTACTATTTCGGTGGATTTCTTCTTGAAAAGCATCATCACGCCGAAAAGCTTACTATTTCGGTGGATTTCTTCTTGAAAAGCATCATCACGCCGAAAAGCTTACTATTTCGTTGGAATGCTTCTTGAAAAGCATCATCACGCCGAAAAGCTTGTGACAAATATTTAGTAAAGAATAATAAAAAAAATCATAGCTTTTAATTTTTTTTGTTGATTCAGGGTTTATTTTATTTTCAGACATTGCCTGATTTAATAACTGACATTACTATTTCGGTGGATTGCTTCTTGAAAAGCATCATCACGCCGAAAAGCTTACAATTTCGTTGGAATGCTTCTTGAAAAGCATCATCACGCCGAAAAGCTTACAATTTCGTTGGAATGCTTCTTGAAAAGCATCATCACGCCGAAATGCTTACAATTTCGTTGGAATGCTTCTTGAAAAGCATCATCACGCCGAAAAGCTTGTGACAAATATTTAGTAAAGAATAATAAAAAAAATCCATAGCTTTTAATTTTTTTGTTGATTCAGGGTTTATTTTATTTTCAGACATTGCCTGATTTAATAACTGACATTACTATTTCGGTGGATTGCTTCTTGAAAAGCATCATCACGCCGAAAAGCTTACAATTTCGGTGGATTGCTTCTTGAAAAGCATCATCACGCCGAAAAGCTTGTGACAAATATTTAGTAAAGAATAATAAAAAAAATCCATAGCTTTTAATTTTTTTGTTGATTCAGGGTTTATTTTATTTTCAGACATTGCCTGATTTAATAACTGACATTACTATTTCGGTGGATTGCTTCTTGAAAAGCATCATCACGCCGAAAAGCTTACAATTTCGTTGGAATGCTTCTTGAAAAGCATCATCACGCCGAAAAGCTTACAATTTCGTTGGAATGCTTCTTGAAAAGCATCATCACGCCGAAATGCTTACAATTTCGTTGGAATGCTTCTTGAAAAGCATCATCACGCCGAAAAGCTTGTGACAAATATTTAGTAAAGAATAATAAAAAAAATCCATAGCTTTTAATTTTTTTGTTGATTCAGGGTTTATTTTATTTTCAGACATTGCCTGATTTAATAACTGACATTACTATTTCGGTGGATTGCTTCTTGAAAAGCATCATCACGCCGAAAAGCTTGTGACAAATATTTAGTAAAGAATAATAAAAAAAATCCATAGCTTTTAATTTTTTTGTTGATTCAGGGTTTATTTTATTTTCAGACATTGCCTGATTTAATAACTGACATTACTATTTCGGTGGATTGCTTCTTGAAAAGCATCATCACGCCGAAAAGCTTACAATTTCGTTGGAATGCTTCTTGAAAAGCATCATCACGCCGAAATGCTTACAATTTCTTTGGAATGCTTCTTGAAAAGCATCATCACGCCGAAAAGCTTGTGACAAATATTTAGTAAAGAATAATAAAAAAAATCCATAGCTTTTAATTTTTTTGTTGATTCAGGGTTTATTTTATTTTCAGACATTGCCTGATTTAATAACTGACATTACTATTTCGGTGGATTGCTTCTTGAAAAGCATCATCACGCCGAAAAGCTTGTGACAAATATTTAGTAAAGAATAATAAAAAAAATCCATAGCTTTTAATTTTTTTGTTGATTCAGGGTTTTTTATAATTTCAGACATTGCCTGATTTAATAACTGACATTACTATTTCGGTGGATTGCTTCTTGAAAAGCATCATCACGCCGAAAAGCTTACAATTTCGTTGGAATGCTTCTTGAAAAGCATCATCACGCCGAAAAGCTTACAATTTCGGTGGATTGCTTCTTGAAAAGCATCATCACGCCGAAAAGCTTACAATTTCGTTGGAATGCTTCTTGAAAAGCATCATCACGCCGAAAAGCTTACAATTTCGTTGGAATGCTTCTTGAAAAGCATCATCACGCCGAAAAGCTTACAATTTCGTTGGAATGCTTCTTGAAAAGCATCATCACGCCGAAAAGCTTGTGACAAATATTTAGTAAAGAATAATAAAAAAAATCCATAGCTTTTAATTTTTTTGTTGATTCAGGGTTTATTTTATTTTCAGACATTGCCTGATTTAATAACTGACATTACTATTTCGGTGGATTGCTTCTTGAAAAGCATCATCACGCCGAAAAGCTTACTATTTCGTTGGAATGCTTCTTGAAAAGCATCATAACGCCGAAAAGTTTACTATTTCGTTGGAATGCTTCTTGAAAAGCATCATCACGCCGAAAAGCTTACTATTTCGTTGGAATGCTTCTTGAAAAGCATCATAACGCCGAAAAGTTTACTATTTCGTTGGAATGCTTCTTGAAAAGCATCATCACGCCGAAAAGCTTACTATTTCGTTGAAATGCTTTTTGAAAAGCATCATCCCGCCGAAAAGCTTGTGACAAATATTTAGTAAAAAAATAATAAAAAAATTCCTTAGTTTTTTATTTTTTGGTTTAATGAGGATTTTTTATAATTTCATACATTGCATGATTTAATAAATGAATTTACTATTTCGGTGGATTGCTTCTTGAAAAGCATCATCACGCCGAAAAGCTTGTGACAAATATTTAGTAAAGAATAATAAAAAAAATCCATAGCTTTTTATTTTTTTGTTGATTCAGGGTTTCTTATATTTTTAGACATTGCCTGATTTAATAAATGACATTACTATTTCGCTGGAATGCTATTTGAAAAGCATCTTCCCCCCGAAAAGCTTGTGACAAATATTTAGTAAAGAATAATAAAAAAAATCCATAGCTTTTTATTTTTTTGTTGATTCAGGGTTTCTTATATTTTCAGACATTGCTTGATTTAATAAATGAATTTACTATTTCAGTGGATTGCTTCTTGAAAACATCATCACGCCGAAAAGCTTACTATTTTGCTGAAATGCTTCTTGAAAACATCATCACGACGTAAAGCTAATGCTTCTTGAAAAGCATCATCACGCCGAAAAGCTTACTATTTCGTTGGAATGCTTCTTGAAAAACAGCCTTTTCAAGAAGCAATCCACCGAAATAGTAAGCTCTTCGGCCTGATGATGCTTTTCAAGAAGCATTCCAACGAAATAGTAAGCTTTTCGGCGTTATGATGCTTTTCAAGAAGCATTCCAACGAAATAGTAAATTCATTTATTAAATCAGGCAATGTCTGAAAATATAAAAAACCCGCATTCAACAAAAAAATAAAAACTAAGGATTTTTTCTATTATTCTTTACTAAATATTTGTCACAAGCTTTTCGGCGTGATGATGCTTTTCAAGAAGAATTCCAACGAAATTGTAATGTCATTTATTAAAACAGGCAATGTCTGAAAATATAAAAAACCCGCATTCAACAAAAAAATAAAAACTAAGGATTTTTTTTATTATTCTTTACTAAATATTTGTCACAAGCTTTTCGGCGGGAAGATGCTTTTCAAATAGCATTCCAACGAAATAGTAAATTCATTTATTAAATCAGGCAATGTCTAAAAATATAAGAAACCCTGAATCAACAAAAAAATAAAAAGCTATGGATTTTTTTTATTATTCTTTACTAAATATTTGTCACAAGCTTTTCGGCGTTATGATGCTTTTCAAGAAGCATTCCAACGAAATAGTAAGCTTTTCGGCGTTATGATGCTTTTCAAGAAGCAATCCAACGAAATAGTAAGCTTTTCGGCGTTATGATGCTTTTCAAGAAGCATTCCAACGAAATAGTAAGCTTTTCGGCGTTATGATGCTTTTCAAGAAGCATTCCAACGAAATAGTAAGCTTTTCGGCGTTATGATGCTTTTCAAGAAGCATTCCAACGAAATAGTAAGCTTTTCGGCGTTATGATGCTTTTCAAGAAGCATTCCAACGAAATAGTAAGCTTTTCGGCGTTATGATGCTTTTCAAGAAGCATTCCAACGAAATAGTAAGCTTTTCGGCGTTATGATGCTTTTCAAGAAGCATTCCAACGAAATAGTAAGCTTTTCGGCGTGATGATGCTTTTCAAGAAGCATTCCAACGAAATAGTAAATTCATTTATTAAATCAGGCAATGTCTAAAAATATAAGAAACCCCGAATCAACAAAAAAATAAAAAGCTATGGATTTTTTTTATTATTCTTTACTAAATATTTGTCACAAGCTTTTCGGCGTGATGATGCTTTTCAAGAAGAATTCCAACGAAATTGTAATGTCATTTATTAAAACAGGCAATGTCTGAAAATATAAAAAACCCGCATTCAACAAAAAAATAAAAACTAAGGATTTTTTTTATTATTCTTTACTAAATATTTGTCACAAGCTTTTCGGCGTTATGATGCTTTTCAAGAAGCATTCCAACGAAATAGTAAGCTTTTCGGCGTTATGATGCTTTTCAAGAAGCATTCCAACGAAATAGTAAGCTTTTCGGCGTTATGATGCTTTTCAAGAAGCAATCCAACGAAATAGTAAGCTTTTCGGCGTTATGATGCTTTTCAAGAAGCATTCCAACGAAATAGTAAGCTTTTCGGCGTTATGATGCTTTTCAAGAAGCATTCCAACGAAATAGTAAGCTTTTCGGCGTTATGATGCTTTTCAAGAAGCATTCCAACGAAATAGTAAGCTTTTCGGCGTTATGCTGCTTTTCAAGAAGCATTCCAACGAAATAGTAAGCTTTTCGGCGTTATGCTGCTTTTCAAGAAGCATTCCAACGAAATAGTAAGCTTTTCGGCGTTATGCTGCTTTTCAAGAAGCATTCCAACGAAATAGTAAGCTTTTCGGCGTTATGATGCTTTTCAAGAAGCATTCCAACGAAATAGTAAGCTTTTCGGCGTGATGATGCTTTTCAAGAAGCATTCCAACGAAATAGTAAGCTTTTCGGCGTGATGATGCTTTTCAAGAAGCATTCCAACGAAATAGTAAGCTTTTCGGCGTGATGATGCTTTTCAAGAAGCATTCCAACGAAATAGTAAGCTTTTCGGCGTGATGATGCTTTTCAAGAAGCATTCCAACGAAATAGTAAGCTTTTCGGCGTTATGATGCTTTTCAAGAAGCATTCCAACGAAATAGTAAGCTTTTCGGCGTTATGATGCTTTTCAAGAAGCATTCCAACGAAATAGTAAGCTTTTCGGCGTTATGATGCTTTTCAAGAAGCATTCCAACGAAATAGTAAGCTTTTCGGCGTTATGATGCTTTTCAAGAAGCATTCCAACGAAATAGTAAGCTTTTCGGCGTTATGATGCTTTTCAAGAAGCATTCCAACGAAATAGTAAGCTTTTCGGCGTTATGATGCTTTTCAAGAAGCATTCCAACGAAATAGTAAGCTTTTCGGCGTTATGATGCTTTTCAAGAAGCATTCCAACGAAATAGTAAGCTTTTCGGCGTTATGATGCTTTTCAAGAAGCTTTCCAACGAAATAGTAAGCTTTTCGGCGTTATGATGCTTTTCAAGAAGCATTCCAACGAAATAGTAAGCTTTTCGGCGTTATGATGCTTTTCAAGAAGCATTCCAACGAAATAGTAAGCTTTTCGGCGTTAAGATGCTTTTCAAGAAGCATTCCAACGAAATAGTAAGCTTTTCGGCGTTATGATGCTTTTCAAGAAGCATTCCAACGAAATAGTAAGCTTTTCGGCGTTAAGATGCTTTTCAAGAAGCATTCCAACGAAATAGTAAGCTTTTCGGCGTGATGATGCTTTTCAAGAAGCATTCCAACTAAATAGTAAGCTGTAAGCTCTTCGGCGTGATGATGCTTTTCATGAAGCATTCCACCGAAATACTAAATTCATTAATAATTCAGGCAATGTCTGAATATATAAAAAACCCGCATTCAACAAAAAAATAAAAACTAAGGATTTTTTTTATTATTCTTTACTAAATATTTGTCACAAGCTTTTCGGCGTTATGATGCTTTTCAAGAAGCATTCCAACGAAATTGTAAGCTCTTCGGCGTGATGATGCTTTTCAAGAAGCATTCCAACGAAATAGTAAGCTCTTCGGCGTTATGATGCTTTTCAAGAAGCATTCCAACGAAATAGTAAGCTCTTCGGCGTTATGATGCTTTTCAAGAAGCATTCCAACGAAATAGTAAGCTCTTCGGCGTGATGATGCTTTTCAAGAAGCATTCCAACGAAATAGTAAGCTCTTCGGCGTGATGATGCTTTTCATGAAGCATTCCACCGAAATACTAAATTCATTAATAATTCAGGCAATGTCTGAATATATAAAAAACCCGCATTCAACAAAAAAATAAAAAGCTATGAATTTTTTTTATTATTCTTTACTAAATATTTGTCACAAGCTTTTCGGCGTGATGATGCTTTTCATGAAGCATTCCACCGAAATACTAAATTCATTAATAATTCAGGCAATGTCTGAATATATAAAAAACCCGCATTCAACAAAAAAATAAAAAGCTATGGATTTTTTTTATTATTCTTTACTAAATATTTGTCACAAGCTTTTCGGCGTGATGATGCTTTTCATGAAGCATTCCACCGAAATACTAAATTCATTAATAATTCAGGCAATGTCTGAATATATAAAAAACCCGCATTCAACAAAAAAATAAAAGCTATGGATTTTTTTTATTATTCTTTACTAAATATTTGTAACAAGCTTTTCGGCGTTATGATGCTTTTCAAGAAGCATTCCAACGAAATAGTAAGCTCTTCGGCGTGATGATGCTTTTCAAGATGCATTCCAACGAAATAGTAAGCTCTTCGGCGTGATGATGCTTTTCAAGAAGCATTCCACCGAAATACTAAATTCATTAATAATTCAGGCAATGTCTGAATATATAAAAAACCCGCATTCAACAAAAAAATAAAAAGCTATGGATTTTTTTTATTATTCTTTACTAAATATTTGTAACAAGCTTTTCGGCGTTATGATGCTTTTCAAGAAGCATTCCAACGAAATAGTAAGCTCTTCGGCGTGATGATGCTTTTCATGAAGCATTCCACCGAAATACTGAAATTCATTAATAATTCAGGCAATGTCTGAATATATAAAAAACCCGCATTCAACAAAAAAATAAAAAGCTATGAATTTTTTTTATTATTCTTTACTAAATATTTGTCACAAGCTTTTCGGCGTGATGATGCTTTTCATGAAGCATTCCACCGAAATACTAAATTCATTAATAATTCAGGCAATGTCTGAATATATAAAAAACCCGCATTCAACAAAAAAATAAAAAGCTATGAATTTTTTTTATTATTCTTTACTAAATATTTGTAACAAGCTTTTCGGCGTTATGATGCTTTTCAAGAAGCATTCCAACGAAATAGTAAGCTCTTCGGCGTGATGATGCTTTTCATGAAGCATTCCACCGAAATACTAAATTCATTAATAATTCAGGCAATGTCTGAATATATAAAAAACCCGCATTCAACAAAAAAATAAAAAGCTATGAATTTTTTTTATTATTCTTTACTAAATATTTGTCACAAGCTTTTCGGCGTGATGATGCTTTTCATGAAGCATTCCACCGAAATACTAAATTCATTAATAATTCAGGCAATGTCTGAATATATAAAAAACCCGCATTCAACAAAAAAATAAAAAGCTATGAATTTTTTTTATTATTCTTTACTAAATATTTGTCACAAGCTTTTCGGCGTGATGATGCTTTTCATGAAGCATTCCACCGAAATACTAAATTCATTAATAATTCAGGCAATGTCTGAATATATAAAAAACCCGCATTCAACAAAAAAATAAAAAGCTATGAATTTTTTTTATTATTCTTTACTAAATATTTGTAACAAGCTTTTCGGCGTTATGATGCTTTTCAAGAAGCATTCCAACGAAATAGTAAGCTCTTCGGCGTGATGATGCTTTTCATGAAGCATTCCACCGAAATACTAAATTCATTAATAATTCAGGCAATGTCTGAATATATAAAAAACCCGCATTCAACAAAAAAATAAAAAGCTATGAATTTTTTTTATTATTCTTTACTAAATATTTGTCACAAGCTTTTCGGCGTGATGATGCTTTTCATGAAGCATTCCACCGAAATACTAAATTCATTAATAATTCAGGCAATGTCTGAATATATAAAAAACCCGCATTCAACAAAAAAATAAAAAGCTATGAATTTTTTTTATTATTCTTTACTAAATATTTGTCACAAGCTTTTCGGCGTGATGATGCTTTTCATGAAGCATTCCACCGAAATACTAAATTCATTAATAATTCAGGCAATGTCTGAATATATAAAAAACCCGCATTCAACAAAAAAATAAAAAGCTATGGATTTTTTTTATTATTCTTTACTAAATATTTGTCACAAGCTTTTCGGCGTGATGTTGCTTTTCAAGAAGCATTCCAACGAAATAGTAAGCTCTTCGGCGTGATGATGCTTTTCATGAAGCATTCCACCGAAATACTAAATTCATTAATAATTCAGGCAATGTCTGAATATATAAAAAACCCGCATTCAACAAAAAAATAAAAAGCTATGAATTTTTTTTATTATTCTTTACTAAATATTTGTCACAAGCTTTTCGGCGTGATGATGCTTTTCATGAAGCATTCCACCGAAATACTAAATTCATTAATAATTCAGGCAATGTCTGAATATATAAAAAACCCGCATTCAACAAAAAAATAAAAAGCTATGGATTTTTTTTTATTATTCTTTACTAAATATTTGTCACAAGCTTTTCGGCGTGATGTTGCTTTTCAAGAAGCATTCCAACGAAATAGTAAGCTCTTCGGCGTGATGATGCTTTTCAAGATGCATTCCAACGAAATAGTAAGCTCTTCGGCGTGATGATGCTTTTCATGAAGCATTCCACCGAAATACTAAATTCATTAATAATTCAGGCAATGTCTGAATATATAAAAAACCCGCATTCAACAAAAAAATAAAAAGCTATGAATTTTTTTTATTATTCTTTACTAAATATTTGTCACAAGCTTTTCGGCGTGATGATGCTTTTCATGAAGCATTCCACCGAAATACTAAATTCATTAATAATTCAGGCAATGTCTGAATATATAAAAAACCCGCATTCAACAAAAAAATAAAAAGCTATGGATTTTTTTTATTATTCTTTACTAAATATTTGTAACAAGCTTTTCGGCGTTATGATGCTTTTCAAGAAGCATTCCTCCGAAATACTAAATTCATTAATAATTCAGGCAATGTCTGAATATATAAAAAACCCGCATTCAACAAAAAAATAAAAAGCTATGGATTTTTTTTATTATTCTTTACTAAATATTTGTAACAAGCTTTTCGGCGTTATGATGCTTTTCAAGAAGCATTCCAACGAAATAGTAAGCTCTTCGGCGTGATGATGCTTTTCATGAAGCATTCCACCGAAATACTAAATTCATTAATAATTCAGGCAATGTCTGAATATATAAAAAAACCCGCATTCAACAAAAAAATAAAAAGCTATGAATTTTTTTTATTATTCTTTACTAAATATTTGTCACAAGCTTTTCGGCGTGATGATGCTTTTCATGAAGCATTCCACCGAAATACTAAATTCATTAATAATTCAGGCAATGTCTGAATATATAAAAAACCCGCATTCAACAAAAAAATAAAAAGCTATGGATTTTTTTTATTATTCTTTACTAAATATTTGTCACAAGCTTTTCGGCGTGATGATGCTTTTCATGAAGCATTCCACCGAAATACTAAATTCATTAATAATTCAGGCAATGTCTGAATATATAAAAAACCCGCATTCAACAAAAAAATAAAAGCTATGGATTTTTTTTATTATTCTTTACTAAATATTTGTCACAAGCTTTTCGGCGTTATGATGCTTTTCATGAAGCATTCCACCGAAATACTAAATTCATTAATAATTCAGGCAATGTCTGAATATATAAAAAACCCGCATTCAACAAAAAAATAAAAAGCTATGGATTTTTTTTATTATTCTTTACTAAATATTTGTAACAAGCTTTTCGGCGTGATGTTGCTTTTCAAGAAGCATTCCAATGAAATAGTAAGCTCTTCGGCGTGATGATGCTTTTCAAGATGCATTCCAACGAAATAGTAAGCTCTTCGGCGTGATGATGCTTTTCAAGAAGCATTCCAACGAAATAGTAAGCTCTTCGGCGTGATGATGCTTTTCAAGAAGCATTCCAACGAAATAGTAAGCTTTTCGGCGTGATGATGCTTTTCAAGAAGCATTCCAACGAAATAGTAAGCTCTTTTGCGTGATGATGCTTTTCAAGAAGCATTCCAACGAAATAGTAAGCTCTTCGGCGTGATGATGCTTTTCAAGATGCATTCCAACGAAATAGTAAGCTCTTCGGCGTGATGATGCTTTTCAAGATGCATTCCAACGAAATAGTAAGCTCTTCGGCGTGATGATGCTTTTCAAGATGCATTCCAACGAAATAGTAAGCTCTTCGGCGTGATGATGCTTTTCAAGAAGCATTCCAACGAAATAGTAAGCTCTTCGGCGTGATGATGCTTTTCAAGAAGCATTCCAACGAAATAGTAAGCTCTTCGGCGTGATGATGCTTTTCAAGAAGCATTCCAACGAAATAGTAAGCTCTTCGGCGTGATGATGCTTTTCAAGATGCATTCCAACGAAATAGTAAGCTCTTCGGCGTGATGATGCTTTTCAAGAAGCATTCCAACGAAATAGTAAGCTCTTCGGCGTGATGATGCTTTTCAAGATGCATTCCAACGAAATAGTAAGCTCTTCGGCGTGATGATGCTTTTCAAGAAGCATTCCAACGAAATAGTAAGCTCTTCGGCGTGATGATGCTTTTCAAGAAGCATTCCAACGAAATAGTAAGCTCTTCGGCGTGATGATGCTTTTCATGAAGCATTCCACCGAAATACTAAATTCATTAATAATTCAGGCAATGTCTGAATATATAAAAAACCCGCATTCAACAAAAAAATAAAAGCTATGGATTTTTTTTATTATTCTTTACTAAATATTTGTCACAAGCTTTTCGGCGTTATGATGCTTTTCAAGAAGCATTCCAACGAAATAGTAAGCTCTTCGGCGTGATGATGCTTTTCATGAAGCATTCCACCGAAATACTAAATTCATTAATAATTCAGGCAATGTCTGAATATATAAAAAACCCGCATTCAACAAAAAAATAAAAGCTATGGATTTTTTTTATTATTCTTTACTAAATATTTGTAACAAGCTTTTCGGCGTGATGTTGCTTTTCAAGAAGCATTCCAACGAAATAGTAAGCTCTTCGGCGTGATGATGCTTTTCATGAAGCATTCCACCGAAATACTAAATTCATTAATAATTCAGGCAATGTCTGAATATATAAAAAACCCGCATTCAACAAAAAAATAAAAAGCTATGAATTTTTTTTATTATTCTTTACTAAATATTTGTCACAAGCTTTTCGGCGTTATGATGCTTTTCAAGAAGCATTCCAACGAAATAGTAAGCTCTTCGGCGTGATGATGCTTTTCAAGATGCATTCCAACGAAATAGTAAGCTCTTCGGCGTGATGATGCTTTTCATGAAGCATTCCACCGAAATACTAAATTCATTAATAATTCAGGCAATGTCTGAATATATAAAAACCCGCATTCAACAAAAAAATAAAAAGCTATGAATTTTTTTATTATTCTTTACTAAATATTTGTCACAAGCTTTTCGGCGTTATGATGCTTTTCAAGAAGCATTCCAACGAAATAGTAAGCTCTTCGGCGTGATGATGCTTTTCATGAAGCATTCCACCGAAATACTAAATTCATTAATAATTCAGGCAATGTCTGAATATATAAAAAACCCGCATTCAACAAAAAAATAAAAGCTATGGATTTTTTTTATTATTCTTTACTAAATATTTGTAACAAGCTTTTCGGCGTTATGATGCTTTTCAAGAAGCATTCCTCCGAAATACTAAATTCATTAATAATTCAGGCAATGTCTGAATATATAAAAAACCCGCATTCAACAAAAAAATAAAAAGCTATGAATTTTTTTTATTATTCTTTACTAAATATTTGTCACAAGCTTTTCGGCGTTATGATGCTTTTCAAGAAGCATTCCAACGAAATAGTAAGCTCTTCGGCGTGATGATGCTTTTCATGAAGCATTCCACCGAAATACTAAATTCATTAATAATTCAGGCAATGTCTGAATATATAAAAAACCCGCATTCAACAAAAAAATAAAAGCTATGGATTTTTTTTATTATTCTTTACTAAATATTTGTAACAAGCTTTTCGGCGTGATGTTGCTTTTCAAGAAGCATTCCAACGAAATAGTAAGCTCTTCGGCGTGATGATGCTTTTCAAGATGCATTCCAACGAAATAGTAAGCTCTTCGGCGTGATGATGCTTTTCATGAAGCATTCCACCGAAATACTAAATTCATTAATAATTCAGGCAATGTCTGAATATATAAAAAACCCGCATTCAACAAAAAAATAAAAGCTATGGATTTTTTTTATTATTCTTTACTAAATATTTGTCACAAGCTTTTCGGCGTGATGATGCTTTTCATGAAGCATTCCACCGAAATACTAAATTCATTAATAATTCAGGCATTGTCTGAATATATAAAAAACCCGCATTCAACAAAAAAATAAAAAGCTATGGATTTTTTTTATTATTCTTTACTAAATATTTGTCACAAGCTTTTCGGCGTTATGATGCTTTTCAAGAAGCATTCCTCCGAAATACTAAATTCATTAATAATTCAGGCAATGTCTGAATATATAAAAAACCCGCATTCAACAAAAAAATAAAAAGCTATGGATTTTTTTTATTATTCTTTACTAAATATTTGTCACAAGCTTTTCGGCGTGATGATGCTTTTCATGAAGCATTCCACCGAAATACTAAATTCATTAATAATTCAGGCAATGTCTGAATATATAAAAAACCCGCATTCAACAAAAAAATAAAAAGCTATGGATTTTTTTTATTATTCTTTACTAAATATTTGTAACAAGCTTTTCGGCGTGATGTTGCTTTTCAAGAAGCATTCCAACGAAATAGTAAGCTCTTCGGCGTGATGATGCTTTTCAAGATGCATTCCAACGAAATAGTAAGCTCTTCGGCGTGATGATGCTTTTCAAGAAGCATTCCAACGAAATAGTAAGCTCTTCGGCGTGATGATGCTTTTCAAGAAGCATTCCAACGAAATAGTAAGCTTTTCGGCGTGATGATGCTTTTCAAGAAGCATTCCAACGAAATAGTAAGCTCTTCGGCGTGATGATGCTTTTCAAGAAGCATTCCAACGAAATAGTAAGCTCTTCGGCGTGATGATGCTTTTCAAGATGCATTCCAACGAAATAGTAAGCTCTTCGGCGTGATGATGCTTTTCAAGAAGCATTCCAACGAAATAGTAAGCTCTTCGGCGTGATGATGCTTTTCAAGATGCATTCCAACGAAATAGTAAGCTCTTCGGCGTGATGATGCTTTTCAAGAAGCATTCCAACGAAATAGTAAGCTCTTCGGCGTGATGATGCTTTTCAAGATGCATTCCAACGAAATAGTAAGCTCTTCGGCGTGATGATGCTTTTCAGAAGCATTCCAACGAAATAGTAAGCTCTTCGGCGTGATGATGCTTTTCAAGAAGCATTCCAACGAAATAGTAAGCTCTTCGGCGTGATGATGCTTTTCAAGAAGCATTCCAACGAAATAGTAAGCTCTTCGGCGTGATGATGCTTTTCAAGATGCATTCCAACGAAATAGTAAGCTCTTCGGCGTGATGATGCTTTTCAAGAAGCATTCCAACGAAATAGTAAGCTCTTCGGCGTGATGATGCTTTTCAAGATGCATTCCAACGAAATAGTAAGCTCTTCGGCGTGATGATGCTTTCAAGAAGCATTCCAACGAAATAGTAAGCTCTTCGGCGTGATGATGCTTTTCAAGAAGCATTCCAACGAAATAGTAAGCTTTTCGGCGTGATGATGCTTTTCAAGAAGCATTCCAACGAAATAGTAAGCTCTTCGGCGTGATGATGCTTTTCAAGATGCATTCCAACGAAATAGTAAGCTCTTCGGCGTGATGATGCTTTTCAAGAAGCATTCCAACGAAATAGTAAGCTCTTCGGCGTGATGATGCTTTTCAAGAAGCATTCCAACGAAATAGTAAGCTTTTCGGCGTTATGATGCTTTTCAAGTAGCATTCCAACGAAATAGTAAGCTCTTCGGCGTGATGATGCTTTTCATGAAGCATTCCACCGAAATACTAAATTCATTAATAATTCAGGCAATGTCTGAATATATAAAAAACCCGCATTCAACAAAAAAATAAAAAGCTATGGATTTTTTTTATTATTCTTTACTAAATATTTGTCACAAGCTTTTCGGCGTTATGATGCTTTTCAAGAAGCATTCCTCCGAAATACTAAATTCATTAATAATTCAGGCAATGTCTGAATATATAAAAAACCCGCATTCAACAAAAAAATAAAAAGCTATGGATTTTTTTTATTATTCTTTACTAAATATTTGTCACAAGCTTTTCGGCGTGATGATGCTTTTCATGAAGCATTCCACCGAAATACTAAATTCATTAATAATTCAGGCAATGTCTGAATATATAAAAAACCCGCATTCAACAAAAAAATAAAAAGCTATGGATTTTTTTTATTATTCTTTACTAAATATTTGTAACAAGCTTTTCGGCGTGATGTTGCTTTTCAAGAAGCATTCCAACGAAATAGTAAGCTCTTCGGCGTGATGATGCTTTTCAAGATGCATTCCAACGAAATAGTAAGCTCTTCGGCGTGATGATGCTTTTCAAGAAGCATTCCAACGAAATAGTAAGCTCTTCGGCGTGATGATGCTTTTCAAGAAGCATCATACGAAATAGTAAGCTTTTCGGCGTGATGATGCTTTTCAAGAAGCATTCCAACGAAATAGTAAGCTCTTCGGCGTGATGATGCTTTTCAAGAAGCATTCCAACGAAATAGTAAGCTCTTCGGCGTGATGATGCTTTTCAAGAAGCATTCCAACGAAATAGTAAGCTCTTCGGCGTGATGATGCTTTTCAAGATGCATTCCAACGAAATAGTAAGCTCTTCGGCGTGATGATGCTTTTCAAGAAGCATTCCAACGAAATAGTAAGCTCTTCGGCGTGATGATGCTTTTCAAGAAGCATTCCAACGAAATAGTAAGCTTTTCGGCGTGATGATGCTTTTCAAGAAGCATTCCAACGAAATTGTAATGTCATTTATTAAATCATGCAATGTCTGAAAATATAAAAAACCCGCATTCAACCAAAAAATAAAAAACTATGGAATTTTTTATTATTCTTTACTAAATATTAGTCACAAGCTTTTCGGCGTGATGTTGCTTTTCAAGAAGCAATCCTCCGAAATAGTAAGCTCTTCGGCGTGATGATGCTTTTCAAGAAGCATTCCAACGAAATAGTAAGCTCTTCGGCGTGATGATGCTTTTCAAGATGCATTCCAACGAAATAGTAAGCTCTTCGGCGTTATGATGCTTTTCAAGAATCATTCCAACGAAATAGTAAGCTCTTCGGCGTGATGATGCTTTTCAAGATGCATTCCAACGAAATAGTAAGCTCTTCGGCGTGATGATGCTTTTCAAGAAGCATTCCAACGAAATACTAAATTCATTTATCACCTCAGATAAACCAAATTTTTTTAAAGCTTACTTAGTTATGAGTTTGGAATACATTTAGCTTTATCTATGCATTTTTTGCTCAAATGGAATAAAAGTTAATTTTTGGTTGTTTCCAAATCGGCACTTTATTATCCGAATAATATGTAAAAGCAGAAGGCATTTGAAAATAATACCAAATCGGCACTATATTATCCGAAGCATCAGTCAAAGGAGAAGGCATTTGAAAATAATACAAAGAAACTAGCAATCTTAGCCATTCCATGTCTATTTGTTCCCAAAATCTTAGAAATGCTTGTGCAAGCATTAGTAATAGCATGCAGGAGGCAATTGAAAACGCTACTAAGAAACTAGCAATCTTAGCCATTCCATGTCTATTTGTTTCCAAAATCTTAAAAATGCGTGTAAAAGCATTAGTAATAGCAGGTGGCAATTGTAAAGGGTACAAAGTACTAACAATCAATGCCATTCCATGACTTTTTGAATCCAAAATCTTAAAAATGCTTGTACAAGCACTTTTTAATGTTGAGATTTGTTTTTAATGTCACCTTATAGTTTCAAAGTCATTTTTCTTCATGATGAACATATGAATTGAAAAAAAAAAGTGTAGTTTGATTTTTTAGTAAATTTTTCAATCTACAAGATTTATTTAACAGAAACTTTTTTGATCAAAATTTTTAATTTTTGAGAGGCTTTTACATTTAGACAATAAATAATGATTATTTGCAAACTTTTTACAAATTTTTCTTTTTCAAATATATTTTTTTTTTGCCAGGGCCTTCCGGGGCCTGGCTTAGGCCCCGGCCCGGCCCCGCTCCAAAATTTCAGGCCCCGGCCCGGCTCCAGGGCCGGGCCGGGACTTCGAGCCATCCCTATACAAAGCAACTAGATATGTGTCACAGCGCAATCATTTTCAATCAAAGGCGGAGTAGAAATGGACAAGCTCAATCGCGGTAAGAGCCAAAAGGAAGGCAAAGAGAACGGGGAAAACCAAAAGAAATCATGAATTTTCTGATTTTGTTAGAGATTTTTGATAGTTAATGCCTTATTTAAAAATCTGTAATGGGTTTTAAGAAAAAGTG
>JAJQJQ010000578.1:0-20420 GCA_028622995.1 Panagrolaimus kolymaensis
AAAAGAAACAAATGCAGGATATTTCAATAGTCGTCAAGATCCAACAGTTTTTGCTCGAATGCAAGAAGATCAAGATGGCGCAGAACCGTGTGCAAATTCCATTGCAACAAAGAATCTTTTGCGATTGGCAGATATTTTTGGGGATAATGAAAACTATAAGAAAATGGCTCAAAATATTTTTAATGGACACGCTCATCAACTTGAACAATATCCATATGCTTTGCCTAAAATGGTTTTAGCTTCAAATCGAATGGAAAAATCTGCTATGCAAGTGAGTTTCTTGGATATTAAAAAAAGGTTTCCAAGAAAAAAGTTTTCGTTTTCAAAGAAAAAAATTGTTTATCAAAAACTAACTTAAAAACTAGGTAATTCTGGGCCATTTTGTTTGAAGAAAGCCAAGTCTCGAATATAAAATTACACTTTTTTGTTTTCAGATTGTCGTTGTTTCACCAACTAAAAATGATGAAGTTGCTCGAAAAATGCTTCAAGCTATTTCATCTAGATACATTCCAGATAAATGTGTTATTTTCCTCTCTGCTGATGACACTAAAGGTTTGTCTCTTTTTCCCAATAATTTTTCTAATCAAATTGCAAATCATTTTTTAGATCATGAATTCCTTTTTTCAAGCAATCCCCAATTACGGGAACAAGTTGAAGTTGGAAAAGAATCCGCTGCAGTATTTATTTGTGAAAATTTTACTTGTTCAACTCCCATTCGAAATTTGGATGAACTTGAAAAACGAATTACGGCAAAAACCAGTGAGAAATAAATTAAAAAATTTTTTTATTTAAATAAAGTTTAAAAATTATTTGTTTTTCTTTTATTTATTTTTTACTTCTATCATTCATTTTTTATAAGCAGTTTTAATAAATTTGAATTTTGACAATTTATAAAACAAAACACAAATATAATATAATAGTTACCAATTACCATTCAGCTTTAGTTTGGGTTTTGTTTCTTTTCTTATCCACCGTAATTCTATAACTTTATTCACAATGGCTCTAAATTCATTTATTAATCTTTGTGGAACATTTGTAGCAAAATTGATAAACCATTTGAGCGACAATAATTAACGCTATTTTTCTATAAAAAAAGGTATCCTTTTTATCGATCAAAAAACAATTTGTCATTGACTTACTAAAACAAAAATTGCAAAATTTTTAGGGCCAAAAGTTTCTGGAACAAAATGAAGAGTAAAGTTTTCAAATTTTGTGCTTTTTTCCATTTTAGCAAGTTTTGTAGTGGTTTTAGAAATGTAGTGTCTTTTAGTATCATTCATTTTAAGACAACTAAAAATAGTCTTTATTTGGTTTTTTTTTTGAGTTTTTAAAAACTTACTATTCAAAATTATAAACGTTTGGAACATATTTTATAAGTTTCTCAAGTGGAACCACGCCTCCATTGAAGTTCAAAACGGTAGTTCGATCCATTTTTAAATATTCAGTATTTGATGTCAAATTTATAAATTCATCAAAAAATAAAATTTGATAATCAATTGTTAGGTTTATTGGAGTAAAAATATGTCGTTGGCGAATTAATGAGTAAAGTGGAATAGAATTATCTCGAATGAAAAGTGAATCAAAACAATAAAGCTTAAAATTTGAAGAAAATAAATCTTTTTTGGTAATTTTTCTTATACGAGTATAATAAAAATCGATATAAAATATATGAATTTCTGATCTGAAACAAGTTATGGAAGAACATGGAAGAATTTTAGCTTTATTATAGAAATATTTGCAGCAAAAATAAAGTTTATAATACAGCTCAGGATCAAACTTAGGAGTTTTGGCAACATAATTAATAATAGGTGGCGGTAATGAAAAACTTTGTTTATAAGTATGAATGAAATTTCCACGGTTATCCATTTTCTTGATAATAAATTTAATGAAGAACTTTGATTTTTTGAACGACAAATAATGAATAATAATAATAATATAAAACAAAGAATGACTTTAAGGCATCCCCTAAAGTTATTTTTATGTAACTAATTTTTAGTTAGGTCATAGAAGAGAAGTTAATACTAATCTAAATGTGGGTGTAGTAATTAAACAAATCAATAAATTAGAAAAATAAATATACCATTTAGGCGCAAAACAATTATAGAAAGGCATATATTTTTTTCATTTCCCGAGTTTATTTGGAAAGTTTATTTCCATATAAATATTAATAAATTTGTTTATTATTTAAATAAAAACCATACCAATATGTAATTATGTATGAAAACAATAAGAACAAAGTAAACAATGAAAAAAAATGAATAAAAATTATATATAATTAAACTTAAGTAAAGGTTTTGTTGCTTTATTTTCCCATAGTTCTAAAACACTATTAAAAATGGTTTGAAAGTTTTCTTGGGCATTTATAGCAGCTTGGATATTAATAACATTTTGGATATTCATAGAAGCAAAATCAATTAAATATTTTGAGCGATTATCATCTTCGTCGATACTGATTTTCTAAAAAATTCTTACTTTTGCTGTATTTTTCTTAAATTAAAATCATACTAAAACAAAGTTTGCGAAATCTTTTGCATTAAAATCTGCGGGTCAATTATTGAATACAAAACATCGAATTTTTGATTTTCTTTCCATCTTTGATAGTTTAAAGGCAGTTTCAGAAGTATACCAACCTAGTGCATTCGTTACAGGACAACTAGAAAAGATAGTTATATTAATTTTTTTTTAAATTTTAACTCACTAATCAAAAATATCTACAAAAGGAACACAATCTAAAATTTCTTCCACTGGAACAACATTCTTAGAAAATTCTTCAATAGAAAGCATACGAACAAACGATCTTAATACAATAGTTCGATACATTCTCAAATATTTGACTCTTGTTGTTAAACTTTTAAATTCTTCAAAAGTTAAAGTTTGATTTTGAATTACTAGGCGAGCAGGGGTAAAAAAAATTTTTTGAGTCAATTTTGAGAGCTGGAGGAAATATTTACTTTCGACATATAAGGAGCTAATAGTTAACAGTTTAAAGTTGCCTGATAATACTAAGTTATTGGATAAAGTAATTTTCTGTAAATAACAAAATAAAGTCAAAAAGATTTGAATTTCTGATTCGAAATATGTTATGGAAGAGCATGGAAGAATTTTAGATTTGTTATAAAAATATTTGCAGCAAAAATGAAGTTTGTAATACATTTTAAGATTCTTTTTTGGACATTTCACTATATAATTAATAATTGTGGAAGGTATTGAAAAACATTGTTGGTAAGCATGAACAAAATTTCCGCCGCTATCCATTTTTTTCTTATTCAGTAAGCAAATAAATGAATGATAGTTTGATTTAACTGGTCAAAATAATTAGGGAAAATTTTTGTGAAAAGAAATTTGATATTGTATATAAAAATATACTTTAATTTACTTTAAGGCTGCACTGTAGGTTATTTTTCCCAAAGGAACAAACAACCGTGGTCAGAAAAATCAATACAAAAACAACTAAAATCAATCAAAGAAAATCTCACAATCGATATTCCAAAACCTCCAAGTTTTTTGTTTTTTTTCTGGCAAGAAAGAAAATACCTTATGCACTATTAGTTGAAATGAAATACAGTAACAAAAAAAATGGTTGGGTATTGTAAATTTATGCACCATGGAAAAAATCAATTTGTAAACAAAAAAAAAGTTATCAATCAAGCTTAAATGAAAAAAGAGGAATATTTATCGACTGTAGCTTAAAATAACTTGGGGTTTAGTTGTTTTTCTTTCCCATGATTTCAAATGATAGTTGTAAATGTTTTGAAAGATTTTTATAATTTCAATTGGAACAGTTGGTGCAAATTTAATTATATATTCTGAACGGTTATTATTTTCATCGACACTATTATTCTAAATATTTATTTCAATTTTTTTCAAACTTTTAAAGGTAATTATTTAAAAAAGACTTACTAAAACAAAATTAGCAAAATCTTCCCCATCAAAATCTTCTGGAACATATTTTAATGAAAATTCTTCAAATTTTTTCTCTCTTTCCAAGCTTGCAAGCTTAGCAGCCGTTTCAGAAGTATACTGTCCTTGAACATCGTTTTTAGGACAACTAAAAAAACTGTATTGTTTAAACTTAAATTTTTAACTTACAAATCAAAATTATCTGCATTTGAAAGGCATTTTAAGATTTCTTCCACTGGAACCACATCTCCATTTAAATTAAATACCAAAGTTTGGTATTTAATTTAAATGGAGATGTGGTCAGGGCTGCAAAAACGCGCGCTTTAGCGCGCGACGCTAAAATTTTATTTCGCGTTGTTTCGCGTTCGCGCTTTTTCGCGGTTTTTATTTCGCGTTTGTTTAGCGTCGCGAATCAACGCTAACTTAAGAATTTGGAGAAGTACAACAAAAGTGGTAGAAAAATTAATTCATATTATTTATTATGACTTAAATATAAGCATTGGATCAAAAAATAACAAAAAATTACATTAATTATGCTTTAAAAAAGATTCGCGAAAGTTCCGCGAATTGTTTAGCGTCGCGCGCGACGCGGTTTTTTTCTTTTTCATTTTTCGCGTTCGCGCGCGACGCGCTTTTCTAAAAAAAGAAACGCGCGCGTTCAGCGTTTTGTTTTAGCGTCGCGTTTTTGCAGCTCTGTACCAAAGTTCGGTGCATTCTTAAATTTATAGTTTTTGTTGTTAATTTTTTAAATTCATCCAAAGTTAAAGTTTGATGAAAAATTGTTAGCCGAACGGGTGTCAACCAATGTTTTGAAATTAGTGATGAAAGGGGAATCGTATTATCTTCGACATATAAAGAACCAATACTGTAAAGTTTAAAATCTCCCGATAAACTGAATCTTTGGAAACAGATGTTTTCTTTGGATAATCAAAACTATCGAACATGCATGCATTTTTGATTTGGAACAAGTCGCATAAAAACAGGGAAGAATTTTTAATTTTTTATAAAAATATTTACAACAAAATAAAGTTTATAATAAATTTTTGGATTGGATCTTGGTTTTTTCGCGGTAACATAATTAATAATAGTTAAAGGTAATGAAAGATTTTGAGGATGAACAACAAAATTTCCAGAGTTTATCATTTAAAAAAAGAAAACTAATAAATAAACGAATAAATGAAAGATATTTTATGGGCAAAAAATAATGAGTTTTCCAAAAAGAAAAAAATGTTTTTGGTATAAACAAAGCATCTTTATTTGGATTTAAAGTCAAGCCTCGGAGTTATTTTTTTCAATGAAGTAATAAATGATGATGACCTAGAAAATGGTTAGCTAAAAAAGAGAAGAAAGCAAAGCCAAATCAATTAAAAATAAAAGTTAAATAACCAATAAATTACTTGGGTTAATTAGAAAAAAGACGCAATCAACAGAATAGTTGAATAAACAAAAAGATAATAATAATTAATATTCTAAAAATAATAAACACTTTTTTAATTATTATAAATTATGGAAGCTGTATCATTTACAACATTTATTCTTTTCCAATTTCTTGGATAAAATTCATCGATTTCGTTTTCATTAAAATTTCGACCTCTTCTTTGAATCATTCCATTATAAAATATTGGAATGCTTTCAGGAAGCAAATAAGCTATCCACCAACCAAATGTCGAACCCGATGCCGAAAGTAAAAATGAATCACAAAATTGATGAGCAAATGCAAGATCATGGTCACGAGAAGATAGCTTTGGTTGATAAACATTTTTGAAAAGAGTTTTATCAAATTTGAGAGTTTTAACAAAAGCTTCGTCTTCGCCAAACAAAATTACAGAAATATCATTGATTATTTTTTGATTCTGGAGATAGAAATAAATTTCTTCAGCTGCGGGGTTGATAAATTCTGTTGAAGAAAGGAAAAAGCGAGTTTTATTGAAATCTCCTCTTCGAAAGTGTATGCAAAGTTTGTGGGACTTGTCTTTCCTAAAAAAATCATAGTTGGGTAAAAAAATTAAAAAGTTAAAAATTTCTTAAGAAAAACATACCAAAAAATGCGTTTACCATAAAGTTTAATTTCATTCATTAAATTATCGCTGAATTGAAATAAATGTTTAATTTCTGCTTTATAATTATCGAATAATTTATAGAAAAATGGATATCGTCTAGTGAATGAAATATATTTTTTCTTTACTGGTTTTATTCTAAAACAAATGTTTTATTTTTCAAAATAAAAAAATGAAAGTTAGTTTTACCTATCAAAATTACAACATCTATTAAAAATACCGGTAATAAAAGTTTCATTTTTATTTGGTTTAAACATTTTTATGTGGTTATAAAGATTAGGAAAAGTGGATTTTATTTCTTTTAAAGATTGCATTTCACATTTTGTTTCAACATTAAAATATGGAGTCCTTCCAACATTTCGACCAATTCCATAAAGTTCAGCATAACGAAAGAGCTAAAAACAAAAATAGAAAAATTTTGGTTTTTTCTTTGACAAATTTTAATTGGAAATTTGAGGAAAAAGCGTTATTTAAAATTTGCTAAAACAATTTTTGTTTAAAAACTTTCATTAAATTAAAGAAGTGTCATGAGTTTTTGTTTTTTAGATCCCTGCGGTCTTAAATAAATTGACACCTTTTTTGATAGGCGCCAAAATGATTAATGTCTTTCTTTATTTTTTGCGCGTTTTTTTGATGAAAAAAACAATAAATCTTTAGGTCTTTTTTATTTTAGAAAAAGAAATTTCTCTAAAAGGAGAAAGAACTTTTTTTCAATCAAAAACGTAGTAAAAAAACCTATCAATATTGGAAAACCTTAATTTCGGATATTTTGACTTTTCATTTTAAACTTAAAGCATGAAAGAAAAAATAACTCACTTGATTTCCAATTCCCCCACATGATGTTTGAGTTGATAAATATTTTTCATAAATAGGAATATGAATAACCTCCTCTTCATTATTGCGATTAAAATTATTTTTAACTTTAAATAAAACTTCGTTTGGTAAAAATGAATATTCTATTCTAATAAAATGGAATAATAAATAAATAAATAAAGCAGATAAAATCATCAAAAATTTAAGAATATTTGCATAATTTTTGAAAGACATATTTAAATTTTTTTTGGTTGGAAAAATCCTATTTTTTGATGAAAGATTGTAATCACACTGATGAGATAATTAAAATAATTCTTTATAATAATAAACCCAAAATAATGTTATTCATCAATCAAATAAATAAACGCATAAAAAAATAAGACGGCTATACTAATTTTCTGTTTTGTTTCAACAACTTTAAATATTACAAAAACAAAAAGCTGATTCTGATACTTTTGTATTGCAAAATAGCAACAAACAAAAAAGATGAATCAAATTTGCTCTTTCTTTTTCAGCAAAGATCACCTTTAAAATTTCAAAAAACACAAGCGTCGTTATGCATTTTTAATGAAGGCGCTTGCTTGCTTTTCTTTGAAGCATCGATGTTCACAGAAAATGCGACGATGAGAAAATGGAGTAATAAAAATATTTTTTGTTTGAAAAATAATTTCTTTTCACCCCAAAATTTTTATGCCTTTTTATAAATACACCATAATCCAGGAAATTTATAACTCTGGAAATTGCTTCAGGCATTGTTTTTTTTATTGTATAATTTATTTAATTAAAAAAATACCATCCTTCTCTTATCTCCATGCCGCCCACATAATTTTTACATTCATGTCATATTTTTTGTTTTAATCTTTTTTTGATCTCAGAAATGGGATTTGTGTTTAGGAATTTGTCAGAAACTTTAGTGCGAAAGAAATAATTCTTTTTTGTTTTTTTTGTGCAAAAACAATTAATTCATTGAAAACTTTTTTCCCTTCTTCCTTTACGATCGGCTGAAAAAAAAAAAACAATAAATTTTCTTTGTTTTTTTTTTGGATCTTTGCGTAAATAACTATATTAAAAAATTTCGATCAATTTATTTTTTTGTTTTTAGTAGGTTAATTGCTTTTCCCAAAAAAACCATCTCGCACATTGAGAACTTTTTTTATTCGATGAGAAAAGTGCAATCTTACGTTTTTTTATTTCTTAAAAATAATAAATTCAACAATAAAAAAAGTTTAATTTGCAGAGATCATTTTTTGTATAGAAAATGGTTGGTAAACGATGATTGACAAAACATGAATGAAGCCTTTTTGGTGCCACCTTGAGCTATCATAACTTTTTTTAACAGCTTGTGTTTGGAATAACAAAAAAAAAATTTAAATAACATTTTTTTAAATAAAAGGCTTATTTGGCAGTATCATTATTGATTTTGTCATTGGAAAAAAAGAGGTGTTTTTTATTTTGTTTTTGCTTTAAAAAATGATTACGGTCAGAGAGGAATGTATGATATACATAAATTAATAGAAAAATTCATGAGTGTCCTTGGTTACGATTGCCTCATAAAAAAAAGTTTTTTTCCAACTTTTTTGCATTTTAAATTTCCTCATAATGTTGCTTGGTAGCTTTTTTATTTTTGTCAAAAAAACAAAACCCTTTTTCTCGCACGTTGAATAAAATAGAAGGAAGCTTCTCTAAATAAAATTATGTTAAAATCAATTTTTGTTTGTATATTTTTATTACCCATTTTAATTTCATCTCAAACAACTAATTTTGTTCAATTAATTGGTTATTCAATAGTTTCAGAAATTTCTGAAACTATTGCATCTTCAAATTTAATGGATTGTCTGGGACTTTGCGTGGATGCAACACCAACCCTTTGCATTGGAGTTAATTTTGATGGGTCTCAATGTAGTTTATTTATTCAAATAAGAAATATTATTGAAAATGCAACAGCGTGTAATCATTATGTTTATGATCGAAGAAATTCCACAGCTGGAAGTATGAGTTTATCAGAAATTGATCAACTCATTTATTTTGATGCATTTTTAAGCAGCACGTGTCCGCAAGGTTACGAGCAAAAAGATTATGGATGTTCAATTGAAATTTCCGTTAGTCATCGATACTTTTTTTAGCTGATACAAATTTTTTTAAAGAAACTAGAAAGATAAAAACAAGAAAAATAAGACATGGGAGGATGGTCCATTTCAGCTTAAAATTATCATCTGGCTTTGAAAAAAAAATAGTCAAAGTTTTCGGTTCTATGCTTTACACCTAAAAACTTACATTTTGTGTTTTCTTTTTTTTTTAAACTTTTATAAAATTTGTCGGTGGAAAATCAATAATTGTGCTGTCAGGCGAAGGAAGCTTTTAACATATGTTTTTGTTTTTTTTCTTCGAAGTATTTTACAAAAATAAATTTTATGCTTTGGAAATTTTTGTTTCACCATGCATTCATTTTTTAGAATGCAAAATGTCAAGAATATGCAACATTTTTTAATGCAATAATTTCGCCCAATACTAGTAATTCTGAAGAATGTATAACCGATATAAAAGCTGGTTTATGTTATCCATATGACAGCATTTTGGGTGGACCATGGAAATATAGCGAAAATGGAACAACTTATTGTTATTATAATGTTTCAGCCTTGGCTAATCAAACAATGAATTATTATGTTTCTACCTGTCAAACGGTTTCTTCTCGAAGCAACGTTATTTCTGTTTGCAGTAACATGGAAAATAATTTTGTTAAAAGTAAAAAAACTTTTTAAAAGAAAACTAAAATTTATGCAAAAATTTTTTTAGCTAATCAATTCACAGAATTATTTTTTGGTTTATATTCCTCTAAGTAAACCATGGGCATTAGAAAATTTTGAATGGACGGATGGATGTAATTGCACCTTTCGACGATGGAGCGGTGGAGAACCAAATGGAAATAAAACTGGCGCAGAGGAACGCTTCACGGGAATGAGCAGTAATTGGTTTGATTTTGCATTTTGGAAACATCCAAATGTTTTTTGTAAAGAAAAAGGCATAACTATCGTTGAATATTATAATATGTAAATAAATAAAAGGTTTTAAAAAAATGAGAGGTAACAAATTTATTTTTGAAAATTACAAAAAAATTAAAAACCTGGCCATTTTTTTTTAAATTAGAAAAAAAAATTTGCGTAAAAATAATCAAACTTTTTTAAATTGAATGTTCTCCTTTAAAAAACATTTCTTATTGCTTTTTTTTGTTTTTTTGAGACACAAATGCAAAAATAAATGAAAAGTATTTTAAAAACAACTAAAATTTTTAAACAATTTTAACAAATACTGACTATGTATAACTAACTTTAATTTTTTTATTCTGTGAAAACCGGACATTGTCGTTTTAGGATAAAAAATGTAACACAAAAATATATTAGATTTCATCGACGATATCCATTTTTCTATAAATTATTCGATGCTTTTAAAATGAAATCAAATATTTGTTTCAATTTGGCGAAAATTTAGTTAATGAAGTAAAACAAGTTGGTGAAGATCTTTTTAGGTAAGTTTTTCTTATTTCAAACAATTTAATTCTTTTCGAATTTAATTATTAAAGATCCATGAGTTAAAAAATAAAAATAAAATTTTCAGGAACGACACTTCTCATAAGCTTTGCATTCATTTTCGAAGAGGAGATTTTTTGAGTACTCGCTTTTATGCTTCCTCAGCGGAATTTATTAATCCAGCAGCAGAAGAAATATATTTTTATCTTCAAAACCAAAAGTTTCCGATATTTCTGTGATTTTATTCGGACAAGATGAAGCTTTTGTTAAAACACTCAATTTTGAGAAAGCTCTTTTCTTTGATGTTTATCGACCAAAGTTAACTTCTCGAGACCATGACCTTGCATTTGCTCATCAATTTTGTGATTCATTTTTAATTTCTTCGTCTGGATCAACTTTTGGTTGGTGGATAGCTTATTTGCTTCCCGAAAGCATTCCAATATTTTATAATGGAATGATTCAAAGAAGGGGTCGAAATTTAATGAAGACGAAATCGATGAATTTTATCCAAAATATTGGAAAAGAATTAATTTTGAAAATGATACAGTTTCATTAATGCGAGATGATAATCAGTTGGAAGACTTTCCTTTATAGCACTAAATTGTTGGCATGAAAATCCTCTTAAACGTCCCAAATTTAAAGATATTGATCAAATTTTTTTCATACAATTCTAATCGAAACCGATCCTAATTATTATTATGAATAAATTAATGAGATCCATTGAAATAATTTACCCATTCAAGAAGCTATTCAAACTTGAATAAAAGTACATATCTATTACGTTAGCGGAATTCGAATTTATTAACAAAACAAAAAAAGACAAAATAAATAGTAAAACCACAATTTCTTGAAAAAAAGTCACTAAATATAAAATGAATGAAAAGTACATATAGAATGAAATCATTTTTTCGAACAATAAAAAATTTAAAAAATGGTGCGGTGTTGTCATAATGAATAGTATTGCCAAAACGAATTTAAAGAAAAAGTTATTTCCTTTAGTTTTTTCTATTTCCCGCGCAACAAAATATTTAAACTATAAAATAACTTTGAGTTAACTTTTCTACATAATTCGTGTTTTTGTTTTTGCGTTATTATTCCCCAATGTTATTCCATATTTCCTAAGTGCAACAATTAGTGGAAAAATTGAAATAAAATAAAATAGCTAGAATTATTTTGTATTAAAATAAATTTAAAGTTTAGAAATTTTTGATGGCCAATCTGCGGAAACGAAAGCTTGTCGAGATTGCAAATAGTTGTGCAGATGAAAATGCTGAGAGCGCGTTGGAATTTTCTGATGATCAGTCTTATTATTCTGAAGAAGGTGAAAGCGATGAAGAATTGAAACAATCAAAGTATGTTTCATTTTTCGTTATAACATCGATACTAATAGTTTTTGTATATTCATTTAAAGAGCTCAACCAAATTTGAAAAAAAATTCGCGCTTTGTGGACGCATGTTCAGAATATAAGTTACACACATATGAAACAAATGGAAAGAAACGGAAAGTTTTGATTATTTTTACTGACGCTGTTAAAAATTTGTGCTACGAATATTCAATGGATAAAAAATATAGTTTTTATTGTCGAGGCTGTTTCGAAAAACAAAAATATCACAGAACAAAAATTCACATTAATAAAGATGGCAATGAAAGTGTCAAAATGAATGCGAAGCCGCATGTTTGTGAACCACGTGAATATGTTCCAGAAAAATTTAACAGTCCCATTATTCTTAAAAAACTCGATTATGTATTTAAAGAAAGCCTTGCTGTGGATAAAACAACCGTGAAACTTATAATTTTTCATCGGACGATAAAGAATTATGTTACGAATTTTATTGGAGTTCATCTTACAACAGTTATTGCTGCTGTGGATGTAATCTACTTGGTAAAAGTTTAAAAGCCAAAGTTTATAATTGGAAGACGAACGAAGAATTTGTTGAGCTTGATGATCGAAAACATGTTTGTGAACTTCGTATTTATAATCCAAATAAATATTTTAATGAAAATCAAATAATTAATCTTCCTAATTTTGAGCTTCGTGAGAAAAATGACGAAGACGATTATAAGTATTTAATTCTTTTTGATACTGCTAACAGAAATCTATGTTATAAATACAGTTTTCAAAAACAGGAATTTCGTTGCCAAAAGTGTGTTAGTAAATATGTTTATGCTAAACTTTATTATAATGACAAAAATGAACCTTATATTGTTCTTGGTCAACAGAAGCATGTTTGTGGACCGCAGCCTTATAAACCTGAAATAAAAGAAATCATCATTGAATCAACTCATTTCAAATTTATTCCCATGGCTAAAGGAAAACCAAAGTTAATTATTTATGCAACAGAAAAGAAAGATATTGGTTACGAAATGTCTTTGAAAGAAAATAATTCGTATATATGCATGGGATGTGTAAGACGACAAAAAAATCAAATCATAGTACCATTTTATGCAAAATTATGTGTAAAAGAAAATGGAGAAAAGTATCTTATATTAAAAAAAAATTTGGAACATGAATGCAATTTAAAAAAATTCCAACCGGATAAAGAGAGACAATACGAAGAAAAATTTTGTTTGCTCCAAATTTTATTTTTTATTCAAATAAAAATGTTTCAAAGAAGCCAAGTTTAGTCATTTATGATTTGAATGATAAAACTTTGGGTTATGATTATTCATATAAACCAAGTCAAGGAATATTTCTTTGCAAAAAATGTATTTTTGAATATAAAATTTCTGTATCTGCAAAGTAATGGAAGATAAAAATGGAAAAGAATACCTTTGTTTAGGAATGAATAAACACCGATGTACCCCTGAAAATGTTTCCAATTTATTAACGCCTGAAAAAGTAATCATGGAAAGCTCAGAAGTTGCTATAAAGGATAAAGAAAATATCGATGAAAAACAAATAATTAATTTTGATTCATTTGAATTACGATCAAATAATCGGGCGTTGGGGATGCTGAACTCATTATTTTTAAATCTGATGATCGAAGCCTCTGTTATCGATATTGTTATTTTAAATGCAGAAAAAAATATTACTGTTCAAACTGTCTTAACCAAAAGAAAAAGAATGTTACAGCTTTGCTAAAATTAAATGAAAATGGCGAAAAATATTTAATTCTTGGCAAAAATCAGCCACATCTCTGTGAACCAATTAAATATGAAGATATTCAAGAAACAAAATATTATAACTTTCAAATCTTTAATTTAGATGATAAAAATAAAGCAACGACTTTATTTGTTTTTATTTCAAATAATCAAAAGCAATGTTATAAATATTGGTTTTGTAACAGAAATAAACTATTTTATTGCTGCGGTTGCCAAAAACAGGAAAGAAAATACATCAATGCTAAAATTGATAAAGATGAGGATGGAAAAGAATATATTAAATTTGGACCAAATAAACATGTTTGTGCTCCTCAAGAATATGATCCAGAAAAATTTGAAAGCAAACAGCTTTGGAAGCATCTGAATTTGAGATGTTCCCCAATCTTAGTGGTATCCCTGATTCTCGAATACTTATTTTTGATAAAAATAATCAAAATTTAGTTTATGAATATCATATCAATAAAAAGCAATTTTGTTGTTATGACTGCAATAGGAAGGGCGTGTATGTTTCTTTAAAGCTTTTCACAAATGAAAGTGAAGAAAAGTATATTGAATTGGATAATACTAAACATATTTGCACACAGAGAAATTTAGTTGAACGAAAAAGAATGTTTATGGATTTTAAAATAAAAAATTCTTTGAATGGAAATCAAGATGTTGTCGTGACTGATACCAGCAATAAATCTCTGATTTTCAACTTGGCATTAGATTATGAACTAAATTTATATTATTGTATTAAATGCAAAGAAAAAAATAAGTTTATTACTTACAAACTCCGCAAAACAGTAGATGAAAAAGAAATTTTGATATTTAATGAATCTCATGTTTGCTGTTCACGAAAATAATTTAAATGCATTACGATATGTTTCATAAGACATAATTATTTTATATTCCACATAAATTTGCAGCAAAATAATTTATTTTTGATTAAAATACTATTTTATAAAAGAAGCATTTTTTTAATTCTCGATTTTGTTAATTATAATTTAGATAAATTTATTTCCTTCCAAAAAATAATTTTTATATCAAATTTTCATCAAACATTTTCTTTCAATACAGTTACAAATCTCCCATTTTATTTTTTTTTATAATAAACGAATGCAATTACGGTTAATGTGGTTAATTTATTTCAAAGTACAAAGTATCGATCTTTTTACACTACTAACAAAACATAAATACATAAAATTGATGTTTGATAAAGAAAATAGCTATTACTTAAAAAATTTAATAATATTGTATTTTAGATCATTTATGTTTACATTTTACTGCTGTTTTTATTGCTAACATTTGGCTGAGCAAAAGCTGTCGTAGATACAATTCTTGTTTGGAGTTTAGTCATTTTTAACACTCTTCTTCGAATACTTTTGTTAAATACGAGGTAAATAATTGATGGAAAGCCTATAATTTTAATTTTTTGAAATGTTACCCTTCTGACTCAACGTAATCACATTTTCTCAAGGAGGTAGTTAGTTACTTACCGTGAATACACATCCAACCAAATTGTGAAAATTGCATTATTAATTTTGGAACAAGGTAATGCATTTCATAAACATAAATAAGAGCGCAAGTAAAATTCATAATGACATAAAAAAGACTTGAACAAAAATGGGTTTATCTGGAAATGAAAAGGTTCCACTTGAACCTAATCTTTTTTTACAAAGACATCCATAAAAATGGTATAAAGTATTGCCAAAGAAAATGCGATGATGATATTGTGAATGTCATGGAAAACATTGTTATACTGAAAAAAGAATATGCTTTTACAAATAAGAAAAAATATAAATTTTTTGAGCTAAAAGTAAAATATTTTCATCTCGAGAGTTAACCATTTTCGTTAATGAAAAACATTTTTTTTACATCGCAACATTGCTAGTTTTCAAGAGTTAAAAAATGAACACTAATTTCAAAACATGCGTTTTTGTAAATGAAAATTATCTTTGAAAATTTTTGCCTTTTTATAAATATTTTAGAAATCTTAAAACTTTCAACGATGTCTTAACAAAAAGTTTTATGACAGGACTGGAATTAATTTTTTGTTTCGACACAAAAACATTTTTTTCTAATAATACCAAAAAATTTTTCACTGCAATCAACTCACTTCATATCCATTTTGTGGATAACCCATATGTGGATTAAGTAACCATATACCATAAATAGAACTGAAGGAATGAGCATTAGTGCCAATTGCAAAAATAATCGAATAAATAAAAGATAATGAAACAAGAAAATATGTAAATGTGTTAGAAAATACTCTATCACATAATTTTATATTTATCATTGCTAAACATCGGTTTAAAGCTAAAATAAGAGCTAAACAACTTTCAATATGCCAAAATATAACTGCAAGAGGGCCAGCCCAAAACATGATATCCGGATTTGTGCAATAAACGGCCCCAATAATTGCAAAATATCCAGATAAAATTCCATTTAATGAAATTGCTACGACATCGATGACAGAAATTATCGCCATTAATTGGTAGCAAGTTTGTTTGAGAAAATGAGATTGCCATAAAACTGGAATAACCATGAAGTAAAGAATCTAAAAATTTATGAATTTTTTAATTAAAACCAATTTTAGTCAGCGATGAATCTTGCTTAATAAAGTTCTTTGAAATTTTTGTTTTGGGAAGGAAAAATAAAAAAAAACGTTTTTTTCAGAAATATCTTTTTACAAAATAAAGAACGAAAAAACTCACCTCAAAAATAATTGCTCCAAGAATCAAAATAATTCCATAAAGCACATCTCGACGCTCTTCAATTGGATGTAAATTAACATCATAATAAGAACAATTTAATATTTTTGAAATGCTTGAGGATCAAATAAATAATGATTCATTCTCTTTCCCTGAAAAAAAAATATACGCCAACAATTTAATTTATAAAATTTTTTGAAAAGGAAGGACAAAAAACTTGAAAGGCGACAAAGTTTATAAACTTTTTTTTCTACCAGTAAATTAAATTATAGGTGTTATAAAATTGAGCAAAGTAGAAAGGGAAATGAGAAAAAATGAAACACCAAAAAAATGATATATGAAGGCTAAAATTTTTTCACTTTCTTTGTTTTTTTATATCATTTTTTAGAATGCACTTTTTAAATAAAAAATATTATAATATCCATGTGTGTATGCGTCGGATTTGAAAAGATCAAAAGATAAATATTTGACAATTTTTCTTTCAATAAAAAAATGTTTTCATAAAAATTTTACTTTCTTTTTGTTTAAAATTATTACGATACTTTTTTTTTCTTTCAAAAAAAAGTTATTTTGAAAAGGGATTAAATATGTAAATCCAGGGATTTTCGTACGTGTTTATTTAAGTTTTTTTTATTATATTTTTTGTTGTTTGTGCTTTGATGCTTTCTTTTATAAAAAAAAAGAAGGATTTTTGATAAAAGAAAATTGTGGAACATGGAATGATAAATAAAAAAAATTGGTCGCATTGCTCTATTAATTCAAAAGAATGAATAAAGTGCAAAACTTTACTCATTCATGCTATAATTCAGATAACACCTCCTCCAAATTTATTTTTTCCAGAGATCATTTTTTTATTAATTAAATTTCAAGATTCTATTTCAATTTCAATTATAATGGGCAAAGTTAATGAAAATTACACAATTTTGTTTGACACGAACAATAAATATCATGTTATGGAGAAAGACTCTTAACATTTTCATTTATGCAAAAGATTTTTTAAAGAATTTCATTTTTTCATTGCATTAAATTATCGTGTTTTGATGCATAAAACAGAGTAAAGTTGAAAAAACTAAATAAAAAGATAAAACAAAATAAAATGTTAAGTGTAGTAAACTTTGTTACAGCGTAAAAATTTTTATATTACTACAAGCTTCTTTTTTTATTATTCATTTCTTACTCACTTTTAGAGCATCACACATCGCTTCGCCGCTTGTAATCATATATTATAGAATACTGATTATATAGTTGAAATTTTTTTCTTTATAAATTTTGTCATTAAATTGTAGCGTATGCTTGACAGTTATGGCTGCCCAATTGATGGTTGTAGAGACATGACGCAAGAAGCGATTTATGAGACAAAGATTACGGTGGCTTAAAAAAATAAATAAAAATAATTATTTTAATACATAAAGAAAAACAAATCGCTTCTACCATTTTTTGAGAAGAAAAAAAAGTAAATAATTTTAAAAAAAGATTGACTTAATTATAACTTCTATTCGCTTATTGCTGTAATTTCGTTAAGCAATCTATAGCAGTATCAACTTTGCCAATCATTAAATGAATTCCTGTGGCTCCATCATGAAGATTACTAAAAATTTCTTTTCCATTTTCTCTGTATTCTGAATATGGAAATGTAAAAGCTTTTTCCATTCCCATTGGTGTTTATGTTAATTTCATTTATTGAATTTATTGAACGTGGGACGTGGAATTATTTTTTGTTCGCTTTAAGCAATAAATGTATTTATATTGTTCGTTCGTTATATAAATTATATAAACGATAAGTTTTTTGTTTGTATAATCTAAAACACTGTTAGAGGATTATAGCACACCTGATTTTGTTCGTTCAAAAAAACAATTACATAAATAAAATAACAAAATTGACTGAAATACAACATTCATGCTAAAGAAAGGGATGATCTGAATTTTTTTTTAATTGGAGGCGTTTATATTAACATAATCAAAATAAACTCGGTTCAACTTTTTTAAACACTTGAAAAAAATATTTCTTCAATGCTTTTTTTTGTTTTTTGCATTTCTTTTTGCTGCACCCTTTATAATATGTAGTGTATGGAATTTTTTATTTTATTAATTTGTTAAATGTTTTTTGGTAGTTTTATTATTTTATTTATGGTATAGTAAAGAAAAGTTTTTGAATTGATAATCTTGCATTAATGAAACAGAACCATTTTCAAAATTAATTCTTTTCCAATATTTTGGATAAAATTCAGCGATTTCGTCTTCATTGAAATTTCGACCCCTTCTTTGAATCATTCCATTATAAAATATTGGAATGCTTTCAGGAAGCAAATAAGCTATCCACCAACCAAATGTTGATCCAGACGAAGAAATTAAAAATGAATCACAAAATTGATGAGCAAATGCGAGATCATGGTCACGAGAAGATAGCTTTGGTCGATAAACATCAAAGAAAAGAGCTTTCTCAAAATTCAGTGTTTTAATAAAAGCATCTTCTTCTAGTCCAAATAAAACAATAGAAATATCGGAAACTTTTTGGGTTTGAAGATAGAAATATATTTCTTCAGCTGCTGGATTAATAAATTCTGCCGAAGAAGCATAAAAGCGAGTTTTATTGAAATTTCCTCTTCGAAAATGAATGCAAAGCTTATGAGAGGTGTCGTTTCTGAAGAAAGAAAAAAATCAACAATTATTCGAAATAAAGTATCAGACTTATGGGAATATTGTCAATGTATGTTCCAAACCATTATTATTCGAAGAGTTTCAGAACCCTCACAATTTCTTTAATTTTTAATTTTTTTAACCCATGGATTTTAATATTTAATAAGTCGATGATGCTAAAATTGTATGAATAAAAAACTTATTTACCTAAAAAGTTCATCACCAATTTGTTTTATTTCATTTACTAAATTTTCGCCAAATTGAAACAAATATTTTATTTCATTTTTAAAAGCATCGAATAATTTATAGAAAAATGGCCATCGTCTTTTAAATGAAATGTATTTTTTTGTCACATCTTTTATCCTAAAAAACTATAGTTTTTTTGATTTACGCAACAAAAAAATGAACGTTAGTTTTACTTATCAAAATCACAGCATTTATTGAAAATACCTGTTACAAAAGTTTCATTTTTATTTGGTTCAAAAAATTTTAGGTGGTTGTAAAGGTTTGGAAAAGTATATTTTATTTCTTTTATTGACGCCATTTCACAAGATTTATTAACGTTGTAATATGGCAATCTTCCTACGTATCGGCCTATTCCATAAAGTTCGGCATAGCGATACATCTAAAAAATAGTATAACAAATATTTGTTTAATTTTTATAAAGATTTAAAACCGAATTTCTTACTTGATTACCAATTCCCCCACAAGCAGTGTTCGTAGATAAATATTTATCATATTTGGGAATATAAACAATAGCCGGGTTAAACCCAACAAAACTATTTTTTTCTTTAAATAATACAATTTTTGGAAAAAATGAATATTCTAATCCATTAAACTGATAAAAAAATAACAAACATATTCCAAATAAAATAAATAATATTTTTATAATATTTGTTGCTTGATTTTTGAGAAAAGACATTTTAATTGATTTTTTTTTCACCTCAAAATAAATTGATTATAAAATTATACAAATTTAATAGGCTTGTCTTTTCCCCAAATTTAAACAATGAAAGCAGTCGACACCGCTTTTTTTCTTCATTAATGTCGTAAATCGTAAATATAAACTTTGATTAAAGTTTTTATTTTTTTTGTAAATAACAAAACAAAAATTTTCAAAATAAATTGTCAAAAAAAAGTTTACTTTTCCAATAATCCATTTTTTACACATTTTTTGTTGTAATTGGTTTGACTAACGTTAGGAGATGCAACAAAACACGATGGTCATGGATTAAGTCTTTTGATACATTAAAAAGGTTGAGCCAACAACTTTCAATTAAATTTACTAAACAAAAAAACAAGGGAATTTAAAAAATGGTAAACTTTCTAAAAAAATCATTCATAAAACTATATGAAGCAATACAAATTTTTGTTGAATTTAAAAAGTTTTTTTTAGTTTGAAATGCAACTGTGAGAATCGTTTAATAACAAACATTCCCTAATTCCATTGTTTTTTCGGATTTTGTAACTAATAAATCTTCCTTTTTCTTTGCATTTTAAACAGCAGTAAACTTCATTTTTTTCATCAAATGAAAATTCATAAGATAGATTTCTCTTCTTAACATCTTTAATTGTAACATTTTGATTTCCATTTTTCGAAGTTTCAATTTTAAAATCATAAAACATTCGGTTTCTTTCAATCATATTTCGAAGTTTGCAAACATGTTTAGCATTATTTAATTCAGCGTGTTTT
>JAJQJQ010000579.1:0-20416 GCA_028622995.1 Panagrolaimus kolymaensis
GCCCTAAGCCTAAGCCTAAGCCTAAGCCTAAGCCTAAGCCTAAGCCTAAGCCTAAGCCTAAGCCTAAGCCTAAGCCTAAGCCTAAGCCCTAAGCCTAAGCCTAAGCCTAAGCCTAAGCCTAAGCCTAAGCCTAAGCTAAGCCTAAGCCTAAGCCTAAGCCTAAGCCTAAGCCTAAGCCTAAGCCTAAGCCTAAGCCTAAGCCTAAGCCTAAGCCTAAGCCTAAGCCTAAGCCTAAGCCTAAGCCTAAGCCTAAGCCTAAGCCTAAGCCTAAGCCTAAGCCTAAGCCTAAGCCTAAGCCTAAGCCTAAGCCTAAGCCTAAGCCTAAGCCTAAGCCTAAGCCTAAGCCTAAGCCTAAGCCTAAGCCTAAGCCTAAGCCTAAGCCTAAGCCTAAGCCTAAGCCTAAGCCTAAGCCTAAGCCTAAGCCTAAGCCTAAGCCTAAGCCTAAGCCTAAGCCAAGCCTAAGCCTAAGCCTAAGCCTAAGCCTAAGCCTAAGCCTAAGCCTAAGCCTAAGCCTAGCCTAAGCCTAAGCCTAAGCCTAAGCCTAAGCCTAAGCCTAAGCCTAAGCCTAAGCCTAAGCCTAAGCCTAAGCCTAAGCCTAAGCCTAAGCCTAAGCCTAAGCCTAAGCCTAAGCCTAAGCCTAAGCCTAAGCCTAAGCCTAAGCCTAAGCCTAAGCCTAAGCCTAAGCCTAAGCCTAAGCCTAAGCCTAAGCCTAAGCCTAAGCCTAAGCCTAAGCCTAAGCCTAAGCCTAAGCCTAAGCCTAAGCCTAAGCCTAAGCCTAAGCCTAAGCCTAAGCCTAAGCCTAAGCCTAAGCCTAAGCCTAAGCCTAAGCCTAAGCCTAAGCCTAAGCCTAAGCCTAAGCCTAAGCCTAAGCCTAAGCCTAAGCCTAAGCCTAAGCCTAAGCCTAAGCCTAAGCCTAAGCCTAAGCCTAAGCCTAAGCCTAAGCCTAAGCCTAAGCCTAAGCCTAAGCCTAAGCCTAAGCCTAAGCCTAAGCCTAAGCCTAAGCCTAAGCCTAAGCCTAAGCCTAAGCCTAAGCCTAAGCCTAAGCCTAAGCCTAAGCCTAAGCCTAAGCCTAAGCCTAAGCCTAGCCTAAGCCTAAGCCTAAGCCTAAGCCTAAGCCTAAGCCTAAGCCTAAGCCTAAGCCTAAGCCTAAGCCTAAGCCTAAGCCTAAGCCTAAGCCTAAGCCTAAGCCTAAGCCTAAGCCTAAGCCTAAGCCTAAGCCTAAGCCTAAGCCTAAGCCTAAGCCTAAGCCTAAGCCTAAGCCTAAGCCTAAGCCTAAGCCTAAGCCTAAGCCTAAGCCTAAGCCTAAGCCTAAGCCTAAGCCTAAGCCTAAGCCTAAGCCTAAGCCTAAGCCTAAGCCTAAGCCTAAGCCTAAGCCTAAGCCTAAGCCTAAGCCTAAGCCTAAGCCTAAGCCTAAGCCTAAGCCTAAGCCTAAGCCTAAGCCTAAGCCTAAGCCTAAGCCTAAGCCTAAGCCTAAGCCTAAGCCTAAGCCTAAGCCTAAGCCTAAGCCTAAGCCTAAGCCTAAGCCTAAGCCTAAGCCTAAGCCTAAGCCTAAGCCTAAGCCTAAGCCTAAGCCTAAGCCTAAGCCTAAGCCTAAGCCTAAGCCTAGCCTAAGCCTAAGCCTAAGCCTAAGCCTAAGCCTAAGCCTAAGCCTAAGCCTAAGCCTAAGCCTAAGCCTAAGCCTAAGCCTAAGCCTAAGCCTAAGCCTAAGCCTAAGCCTAAGCCTAAGCCTAAGCCTAAGCCTAAGCCTAAGCCTAAGCCTAAGCCTAAGCCTAAGCCTAAGCCTAAGCCTAAGCCTAAGCCTAAGCCTAAGCCTAAGCCTAAGCCTAAGCCTAAGCCTAAGCCTAAGCCTAAGCCTAAGCCTAAGCCTAAGCCTAAGCCTAAGCCTAAGCCTAAGCCTAAGCCTAAGCCTAAGCCTAAGCCTAAGCCTAAGCCTAAGCCTAAGCCTAAGCCTAAGCCTAAGCCTAAGCCTAAGCCTAAGCCTAAGCCTAAGCCTAAGCCTAAGCCTAAGCCTAAGCCTAAGCCTAAGCCTAAGCCTAAGCCTAAGCCTAAGCCTAAGCCTAAGCCTAAGCCTAAGCCTAAGCCTAAGCCTAAGCCTAAGCCTAAGCCTAAGCCTAAGCCTAACCTAAGCCTAAGCCTAAGCCTAAGCCTAAGCCTAAGCCTAAGCCTAAGCCTAAGCCTAAGCCTAAGCCTAAGCCTAAGCCTAAGCCTAAGCCTAAGCCTAAGCCTAAGCCTAAGCCTAAGCCTAAGCCTAAGCCTAAGCCTAAGCCTAAGCCTAAGCCTAAGCCTAAGCCTAAGCCTAAGCCTAAGCCTAAGCCTAAGCCTAAGCCTAAGCCTAAGCCTAAGCCTAAGCCTAAGCCTAAGCCTAAGCCTAAGCCTAAGCCTAAGCCTAAGCCTAAGCCTAAGCCTAAGCCTAAGCCTAAGCCTAAGCCTAAGCCTAAGCCTAAGCCTAAGCCTAAGCCTAAGCCTAAGCCTAAGCCTAAGCCTAAGCCTAAGCCTAAGCCTAAGCCTAAGCCTAAGCCTAAGCCTAAGCCTAAGCCTAAGCCTAAGCCTAAGCCTAAGCCTAAGCCTAAGCCTAAGCCTAAGCCTAAGCCTAAGCCTAAGCCTAAGCCTAAGCCTAAGCCTAAGCCTAAGCCTAAGCCTAAGCCTAAGCCTAAGCCTAAGCCTAAGCCTAAGCCTAAGCCTAAGCCTAAGCCTAAGCCTAAGCCTAAGCCTAAGCCTAAGCCTAAGCCTAAGCCTAAGCCTAAGCCTAAGCCTAAGCCTAAGCCTAAGCCTAAGCCTAAGCCTAAGCCTAAGCCTAAGCCTAAGCCTAAGCCTAAGCCTAAGCCTAAGCCTAAGCCTAAGCCTAAGCCTAAGCCTAAGCCTAAGCCTAAGCCTAAGCCTAAGCCTAAGCCTAAGCCTAAGCCTAAGCCTAAGCCTAAGCCTAAGCCTAAGCCTAAGCCTAAGCCTAAGCCTAAGCCTAAGCCTAAGCCTAAGCCTAAGCCTAAGCCTAAGCCTAAGCCTAAGCCTAAGCCTAAGCCTAAGCCTAAGCCTAAGCCTAAGCCTAAGCCTAAGCCTAAGCCTAAGCCTAAGCCTAAGCCTAAGCCTAAGCCTAAGCCTAAGCCTAAGCCTAAGCCTAAGCCTAAGCCTAAGCCTAAGCCTAAGCCTAAGCCTAAGCCTAAGCCTAAGCCTAAGCCTAAGCCTAAGCCTAAGCCTAAGCCTAAGCCTAAGCCTAAGCCTAAGCCTAAGCCTAAGCCTAAGCCTAAGCCTAAGCCTAAGCCTAAGCCTAAGCCTAAGCCTAAGCCTAAGCCTAAGCCTAAGCCTAAGCCTAAGCCTAAGCCTAAGCCTAAGCCTAAGCCTAAGCCTAAGCCTAAGCCTAAGCCTAAGCCTAAGCCTAAGCCTAAGCCTAAGCCTAAGCCTAAGCCTAAGCCTAAGCCTAAGCCTAAGCCTAAGCCTAAGCCTAAGCCTAAGCCTAAGCCTAAGCCTAAGCCTAAGCCTAAGCCTAAGCCTAAGCCTAAGCCTAAGCCTAAGCCTAAGCCTAAGCCTAAGCCTAAGCCTAAGCCTAAGCCTAAGCCTAAGCCTAAGCCTAAGCCTAAGCCTAAGCCTAAGCCTAAGCCTAAGCCTAAGCCTAAGCCTAAGCCTAAGCCTAAGCCTAAGCCTAAGCCTAAGCCTAAGCCTAAGCCTAAGCCTAAGCCTAAGCCTAAGCCTAAGCCTAAGCCTAAGCCTAAGCCTAAGCCTAAGCCTAAGCCTAAGCCTAAGCCTAAGCCTAAGCCTAAGCCTAAGCCTAAGCCTAAGCCTAAGCCTAAGCCTAAGCCTAAGCCTAAGCCTAAGCCTAAGCCTAAGCCTAAGCCTAAGCCTAAGCCTAAGCCTAAGCCTAAGCCTAAGCCTAAGCCTAAGCCTAAGCCTAAGCCTAAGCCTAAGCCTAAGCCTAAGCCTAAGCCTAAGCCTAAGCCTAAGCCTAAGCCTAAGCCTAAGCCTAAGCCTAAGCCTAAGCCTAAGCCTAAGCCTAAGCCTAAGCCTAAGCCTAAGCCTAAGCCTAAGCCTAAGCCTAAGCCTAAGCCTAAGCCTAAGCCTAAGCCTAAGCCTAAGCCTAAGCCTAAGCCTAAGCCTAAGCCTAAGCCTAAGCCTAAGCCTAAGCCTAAGCCTAAGCCTAAGCCTAAGCCTAAGCCTAAGCCTAAGCCTAAGCCTAAGCCTAAGCCTAAGCCTAAGCCTAAGCCTAAGCCTAAGCCTAAGCCTAAGCCTAAGCCTAAGCCTAAGCCTAAGCCTAAGCCTAAGCCTAAGCCTAAGCCTAAGCCTAAGCCTAAGCCTAAGCCTAAGCCTAAGCCTAAGCCTAAGCCTAAGCCTAAGCCTAAGCCTAAGCCTAAGCCTAAGCCTAAGCCTAAGCCTAAGCCTAAGCCTAAGCCTAAGCCTAAGCCTAAGCCTAAGCCTAAGCCTAAGCCTAAGCCTAAGCCTAAGCCTAAGCCTAAGCCTAAGCCTAAGCCTAAGCCTAAGCCTAAGCCTAAGCCTAAGCCTAAGCCTAAGCCTAAGCCTAAGCCTAAGCCTAAGCCTAAGCCTAAGCCTAAGCCTAAGCCTAAGCCTAAGCCTAAGCCTAAGCCTAAGCCTAAGCCTAAGCCTAAGCCTAAGCCTAAGCCTAAGCCTAAGCCTAAGCCTAAGCCTAAGCCTAAGCCTAAGCCTAAGCCTAAGCCTAAGCCTAAGCCTAAGCCTAAGCCTAAGCCTAAGCCTAAGCCTAAGCCTAAGCCTAAGCCTAAGCCTAAGCCTAAGCCTAAGCCTAAGCCTAAGCCTAAGCCTAAGCCTAAGCCTAAGCCTAAGCCTAAGCCTAAGCCTAAGCCTAAGCCTAAGCCTAAGCCTAAGCCTAAGCCTAAGCCTAAGCCTAAGCCTAAGCCTAAGCCTAAGCCTAAGCCTAAGCCTAAGCCTAAGCCTAAGCCTAAGCCTAAGCCTAAGCCTAAGCCTAAGCCTAAGCCTAAGCCTAAGCCTAAGCCTAAGCCTAAGCCTAAGCCTAAGCCTAAGCCTAAGCCTAAGCCTAAGCCTAAGCCTAAGCCTAAGCCTAAGCCTAAGCCTAAGCCTAAGCCTAAGCCTAAGCCTAAGCCTAAGCCTAAGCCTAAGCCTAAGCCTAAGCCTAAGCCTAAGCCTAAGCCTAAGCCTAAGCCTAAGCCTAAGCCTAAGCCTAAGCCTAAGCCTAAGCCTAAGCCTAAGCCTAAGCCTAAGCCTAAGCCTAAGCCTAAGCCTAAGCCTAAGCCTAAGCCTAAGCAGCCTAAGCCTAAGCCTAAGCCTAAGCCTAAGCCTAAGCCTAAGCCTAAGCCTAAGCCTAAGCCTAAGCCTAAGCCTAAGCCTAAGCCTAAGCCTAAGCCTAAGCCTAAGCCTAAGCCTAAGCCTAAGCCTAAGCCTAAGCCTAAGCCTAAGCCTAAGCCTAAGCCTAAGCCTAAGCCTAAGCCTAAGCCTAAGCCTAAGCCTAAGCCTAAGCCTAAGCCTAAGCCTAAGCCTAAGCCTAAGCCTAAGCCTAAGCCTAAGCCTAAGCCTAAGCCTAAGCCTAAGCCTAAGCCTAAGCCTAAGCCTAAGCCTAAGCCTAAGCCTAAGCCTAAGCCTAAGCCTAAGCCTAAGCCTAAGCCTAAGCCTAAGCCTAAGCCTAAGCCTAAGCCTAAGCCTAAGCCTAAGCCTAAGCCTAAGCCTAAGCCTAAGCCTAAGCCTAAGCCTAAGCCTAAGCCTAAGCCTAAGCCTAAGCCTAAGCCTAAGCCTAAGCCTAAGCCTAAGCCTAAGCCTAAGCCTAAGCCTAAGCCTAAGCCTAAGCCTAAGCCTAAGCCTAAGCCTAAGCCTAAGCCTAAGCCTAAGCCTAAGCCTAAGCCTAAGCCTAAGCCTAAGCCTAAGCCTAAGCCTAAGCCTAAGCCTAAGCCTAAGCCTAAGCCCTAAGCCTAAGCCTAAGCCTAAGCCTAAGCCTAAGCCTAAGCCTAAGCCTAAGCCTAAGCCTAAGCCTAAGCCTAAGCCTAAGCCTAAGCCTAAGCCTAAGCCTAAGCCTAAGCCTAAGCCTAAGCCTAAGCCTAAGCCTAAGCCTAAGCCTAAGCCTAAGCCTAAGCCTAAGCCTAAGCCTAAGCCTAAGCCTAAGCCTAAGCCTAAGCCTAAGCCTAAGCCTAAGCCTAAGCCTAAGCCTAAGCCTAAGCCTAAGCCTAAGCCTAAGCCTAAGCCTAAGCCTAAGCCTAAGCCTAAGCCTAAGCCTAAGCCTAAGCCTAAGCCTAAGCCTAAGCCTAAGCCTAAGCCTAAGCCTAAGCCTAAGCCTAAGCCTAAGCCTAAGCCTAAGCCTAAGCCTAAGCCTAAGCCTAAGCCTAAGCCTAAGCCTAAGCCTAAGCCTAAGCCTAAGCCTAAGCCTAAGCCTAAGCCTAAGCCTAAGCCTAAGCCTAAGCCTAAGCCTAAGCCTAAGCCTAAGCCTAAGCCTAAGCCTAAGCCTAAGCCTAAGCCTAAGCCTAAGCCTAAGCCTAAGCCTAAGCCTAAGCCTAAGCCTAAGCCTAAGCCTAAGCCTAAGCCTAAGCCTAAGCCTAAGCCTAAGCCTAAGCCTAAGCCTAAGCCTAAGCCTAAGCCTAAGCCTAAGCCTAAGCCTAAGCCTAAGCCTAAGCCTAAGCCTAAGCCTAAGCCTAAGCCTAAGCCTAAGCCTAAGCCTAAGCCTAAGCCTAAGCCTAAGCCTAAGCCTAAGCCTAAGCCTAAGCCTAAGCCTAAGCCTAAGCTAAGCCTAAGCCTAAGCCTAAGCCTAAGCCTAAGCCTAAGCCTAAGCCTAAGCCTAAGCCTAAGCCTAAGCCTAAGCCTAAGCCTAAGCCTAAGCCTAAGCCTAAGCCTAAGCCTAAGCCTAAGCCTAAGCCTAAGCTAAGCCTAAGCCTAAGCCTAAGCCTAAGCCTAAGCCTAAGCCTAAGCCTAAGCCTAAGCCTAAGCCTAAGCCTAAGCCTAAGCCTAAGCCTAAGCCTAAGCCTAAGCCTAAGCCTAAGCCTAAGCCTAAGCCTAAGCCTAAGCCTAAGCCTAAGCCTAGCCTAAGCCTAAGCCTAAGCCTAAGCCTAAGCCTAAGCCTAAGCCTAAGCCTAAGCCTAAGCCTAAGCCTAAGCCTAAGCCTAAGCCTAAGCCTAAGCCTAAGCCTAAGCCTAAGCCTAAGCCTAAGCCTAAGCCTAAGCCTAAGCCTAAGCCTAAGCCTAAGCCTAAGCCTAAGCCTAAGCCTAAGCCTAAGCCTAAGCCTAAGCCTAAGCCTAAGCCTAAGCCTAAGCCTAAGCCTAAGCCTAAGCCTAAGCCTAAGCCTAAGCCTAAGCCTAAGCCTAAGCCTAAGCCTAAGCCTAAGCCTAAGCCTAAGCCTAAGCCTAAGCCTAAGCCTAAGCCTAAGCCTAAGCCTAAGCCTAAGCCTAAGCCTAAGCCTAAGCCTAAGCCTAAGCCTAAGCCTAAGCCTAAGCCTAAGCCTAAGCCTAAGCCTAAGCCTAAGCCTAAGCCTAAGCCTAAGCCTAAGCCTAAGCCTAAGCCTAAGCCTAAGCCTAAGCCTAAGCCTAAGCCTAAGCCTAAGCCTAAGCCTAAGCCTAAGCCTAAGCCTAAGCCTAAGCCTAAGCCTAAGCCTAAGCCTAAGCCTAAGCCTAAGCCTAAGCCTAAGCCTAAGCCTAAGCCTAAGCCTAAGCCTAAGCCTAAGCCTAAGCCTAAGCCTAAGCCTAAGCCTAAGCCTAAGCCTAAGCCTAAGCCTAAGCCTAAGCCTAAGCCTAAGCCTAAGCCTAAGCCTAAGCCTAAGCCTAAGCCTAAGCCTAAGCCTAAGCCTAAGCCTAAGCCTAAGCCTAAGCCTAAGCCTAAGCCTAAGCCTAAGCCTAAGCCTAAGCCTAAGCCTAAGCCTAAGCTAAGCCTAAGCCTAAGCCTAAGCCTAAGCCTAAGCCTAAGCCTAAGCCTAAGCCTAAGCCTAAGCCTAAGCCTAAGCCTAAGCCTAAGCCTAAGCCTAAGCCTAAGCCTAAGCCTAAGCCTAAGCCTAAGCCTAAGCCTAAGCCTAAGCCTAAGCCTAAGCCTAAGCCTAAGCCTAAGCCTAAGCCTAAGCCTAAGCCTAAGCCTAAGCCTAAGCCTAAGCCTAAGCCTAAGCCTAAGCCTAAGCCTAAGCCTAAGCCTAAGCCTAAGCCTAAGCCTAAGCCTAAGCCTAAGCCTAAGCCTAAGCCTAAGCCTAAGCCTAAGCCTAAGCCTAAGCTAAGCCTAAGCCTAAGCCTAAGCCTAAGCCTAAGCCTAAGCCTAAGCCTAAGCCTAAGCCTAAGCCTAAGCCTAAGCCTAAGCCTAAGCCTAAGCCTAAGCCTAAGCCTAAGCCTAAGCCTAAGCCTAAGCCTAAGCCTAAGCCTAAGCCTAAGCCTAAGCCTAAGCCTAAGCCTAAGCCTAAGCCTAAGCCTAAGCCTAAGCCTAAGCCTAAGCCTAAGCCTAAGCCTAAGCCTAAGCCTAAGCCTAAGCCTAAGCCTAAGCCTAAGCCTAAGCCTAAGCCTAAGCCTAAGCCTAAGCCTAAGCCTAAGCCTAAGCCTAAGCCTAAGCCTAAGCCTAAGCCTAAGCCTAAGCCTAAGCCTAAGCCTAAGCCTAAGCCTAAGCCTAAGCCTAAGCCTAAGCCTAAGCCTAAGCCTAAGCCTAAGCCTAAGCCTAAGCCTAAGCCTAAGCCTAAGCCTAAGCCTAAGCCTAAGCCTAAGCCTAAGCCTAAGCCTAAGCCTAAGCCTAAGCCTAAGCCTAAGCCTAAGCCTAAGCCTAAGCCTAAGCCTAAGCCTAAGCCTAAGCCTAAGCCTAAGCCTAAGCCTAAGCCTAAGCCTAAGCCTAAGCCTAAGCCTAAGCCTAAGCCTAAGCCTAAGCCTAAGCCTAAGCCTAAGCCTAAGCCTAAGCCTAAGCCTAAGCCTAAGCCTAAGCCTAAGCCTAAGCCTAAGCCTAAGCCTAAGCCTAAGCCTAAGCCTAAGCCTAAGCCTAAGCCTAAGCCTAAGCCTAAGCCTAAGCCTAAGCCTAAGCCTAAGCCTAAGCCTAAGCCTAAGCCTAAGCCTAAGCCTAAGCCTAAGCCTAAGCCTAAGCCTAGCCTAAGCCTAAGCCTAAGCCTAAGCCTAAGCCTAAGCCTAAGCCTAAGCCTAAGCCTAAGCCTAAGCCTAAGCCTAAGCCTAAGCCCCCCCCCCCCCCTAAGCCTAAGCCTAAGCCTAAGCCTAAGCCTAAGCCTAAGCCTAAGCCTAAGCCTAAGCCTAAGCCTAAGCCTAAGCCTAAGCCTAAGCCTAAGCCTAAGCCTAAGCCTAAGCCTAAGCCTAAGCCTAAGCCTAAGCCTAAGCCTAAGCCTAAGCCTAAGCCTAAGCCTAAGCCTAAGCCTAAGCCTAAGCCTAAGCCTAAGCCTAAGCCTAAGCCTAAGCCTAAGCCTAAGCCTAAGCCTAAGCCTAAGCCTAAGCCTAAGCCTAAGCCTAAGCCTAAGCCTAAGCCTAAGCCTAAGCCTAAGCCTAAGCCTAAGCCTAAGCCTAAGCCTAAGCCTAAGCCTAAGCCTAAGCCTAAGCCTAAGCCTAAGCCTAAGCCTAAGCCTAAGCCTAAGCCTAAGCCTAAGCCTAAGCCTAAGCCTAAGCCTAAGCCCCCTAAGCCTAAGCCTAAGCCTAAGCCTAAGCCTAAGCCTAAGCCTAAGCCTAAGCCTAAGCCTAAGCCTAAGCCTAAGCCTAAGCCTAAGCCTAAGCCTAAGCCTAAGCCTAAGCCTAAGCCTAAGCCTAAGCCTAAGCCTAAGCCTAAGCCTAAGCCTAAGCCTAAGCCTAAGCCTAAGCCTAAGCCTAAGCCTAAGCCTAAGCCTAAGCCTAAGCCTAAGCCTAAGCCTAAGCCTAAGCCTAAGCCTAAGCCTAAGCCTAAGCCTAAGCCTAAGCCTAAGCCTAAGCCTAAGCCTAAGCCTAAGCCTAAGCCTAAGCCTAAGCCTAAGCCTAAGCCTAAGCCTAAGCCTAAGCCTAAGCCTAAGCCTAAGCCTAAGCCTAAGCCTAAGCCTAAGCCTAAGCCTAAGCCTAAGCCTAAGCCTAAGCCTAAGCCTAAGCCTAAGCCTAAGCCTAAGCCTAAGCCTAAGCCTAAGCCTAAGCCTAAGCCTAAGCCTAAGCCTAAGCCTAAGCCTAAGCCTAAGCCTAAGCCTAAGCCTAAGCCTAAGCCTAAGCCTAAGCCTAAGCCTAAGCCTAAGCCTAAGCCTAAGCCTAAGCCTAAGCCTAAGCCTAAGCCTAAGCCTAAGCCTAAGCCTAAGCCTAAGCCTAAGCCTAAGCCTAAGCCTAAGCCTAAGCCTAAGCCTAAGCCTAAGCCTAAGCCTAAGCCTAAAGCCTAAGCCTAAGCCTAAAGTGCCCTTTTTTTGGTCCAAAAGTGCTTAATATGGTTCAGAATCGTCATTTTTGAGGTTTTTTTGATATTTGGAATCCATTTTTTATCGATTTCGATAATTATTTGCGCATAAATTAGCAAATTTCCGAAAAATGCCAAAATTTCGCAAAAAATGAAATTTTCAGAATTTTACCACAATTTATTCCCTATGCTAAAAACACTAGATTTGAACGAATTTGAGGTTTTTAAAACGTTTGGTGCACTTCAATTTGCATGTTTATGCATATTTTGTGCATAAATTTGAATATTTACATGCCTTATCTTACCATATTGTAGTATAAACAATCAACGGCTTTGACAGGTTCCATTCATCCATGTAAAGAACACGTTGATCAAAAATGGCTAACGCATAATATACGTTACACGAATATGGCTAACGCAATTAATGTGTAACATCGGGTAACACAATAAACCAGTTCCATAAAAATGGGTAACACAATAAATGCATTCCTTCCAATTGGTCAACACAAGCAATGTGTTACATCAAATGGATAACGTATTGTATACGTTCACTGAATGAACAATGTCATCAATGTGTTACATGAATATGACTAACACAATATATGTGTTCCATCAAATGAATAACAAGGAATATGTGTACATTAAAATGAATAACACAAAATATATGTTCCTTGAAATGGATAACAAAGAATATGCGTTCCTCGAAAAGCCAAACAATAGTTATGCGTTACATAATAATCGCTAACCTTTGTAACGTATTTCACCAAAATGTGTAACATGGAATATGCGTTCTTCGAAATGGATAACTGAAAATATGCATTCCGTGAAATGTATAACACATAATATACGTTCCTTGTGATGGCTAACAGAGTTTATTTTTTCTAAAAAATGGATAACGTAGAATTTGCATTCCTCGAAATGGATTAAGGAAAATATGTGTTCCTTGAAAATGGCCAACGATATTTATGTATATCAGTATAATGGATAACACAAATAATGCTTTCATCGAAAATTACTAACGCAAATTATGCGTTGGAAACGATGAATGAAAACCCTGCATGGGATCGATATGCGACAACCATCTAAAGGCTTTCCAAAATGTATGGTGAAATAATTTTAACTATTTAGGGATATTTGGTGACATAGATTTATGCATTTCTGGTTATTTTGTTGCATAATTTATGACTTTTTGGGTTTTGGGATATTTTTTGACTGGCTTCATGAATCTTTGGTTTATTTGGTGACATAGTATTTATGATTTTTTTCGACGGACTAGCTTACTTTTTTAATTTTTTGGGTGATGGAATAGCTTACTTTTTTAATTTTTTGGGTGATGGAATAGCTTACTTTTTTAATTTTTTGGGTGATGGAATAGCTTACTTTTTTAATTTTTTGGGTGATGGAATAGCTTACTTTTTTAATTTTTTGGGTGATGGAATAGCTTACTTTTTTAATTTTTTGGGTGATGGAATAGCTTACTTTTTTAATTTTTTGGGTGATGGAATAGCTTACTTTTTCATTGGTTTATTTTGTATGGGCTATTATTATGAGTTTTTTTCTCTGAATTTTTTTGAGGCTGCATTTTAACGGACTTTATGTAAATTTTTAAAATGAGTGGTAAAAAATGGAGCCATAAATATGAGACCTCGTATGATCTCATATTTATGGCTCCAATCAAAAAATAAAGGGTCGTTTTTTTATTCTTGAAATGGGTGATAAAAAAAGCCATCGACAGAAGATTAAAATCAAAGTAAAAATGCAAAAAAGTAATACCATACACTCTTTTTGCAAGTGTATGGATCTTTTAAACCACATTTTCACCCGAAATTAACCTTTTGCCGATGGCTATTTGGGTTTTTTAAATATTAAAAATGTGGTTGTATGCCTAAATATTTTGACATACAACTGCACACCTTTATTCACCCTTGCAGAAACAATATGGTATGTGATGGTTGATTTTTTTTTCCCACCAACCTATCATCCAAATTGCATGCATACATATTCTCATGCATAATCCAAAGCTTTTTCATTTTTTGATGGAATATGAATCATGCATGATTTATTATACGTATAGCTTTTTTCATAGTAGGTAGGACCCAACCATGACACCATTATTTGGTGTTACTGCATATGCAGAAACCCATAAAATGGGTATATTTCGTTCACCTTAATGCAAACCACGCATTTTGAAAAAAATTCTTTTATGCATTTTTCAAAATCTTTGTTTGTGAAACACAATTTTTTGAAAATTATATAAGTGAAACACAATTTTTTGTGTATGTACATTCATATTCAAAAAATGGATGTGAAACACAAAAAACGATTAAAAAATGCGTTTAAAGCTTTCACATCTCAAAGGGGGCCCTCCCCTCCCCTTCCCTGGGTATGGACCTCCTTTGAGATGAATGTGAAACACAAAAAATTTGAATCAAAACAGATCATCCGATCTTTGGCTAAGTCTCAACAGATCGCAGCATAAACGCTGCTCTACTGAGAACAACACCAAGATCAGTAATCAAGTAGTTTGCAAGAAATCTTACACCCCGACACTATACCTTAGTAATTAAGGCTTTGTCAAAAGAACCAGATTTACCCAATTCTTTCAAGACATATAATGGGGCAATACTACATCCGAAGATGCATACTTTAGCCATACTCGACACCGAGATGCAAAAGTATTATTGCTAATCGTCTAGGATGGATTCTGACTTAGAGGCTTTCAGTCATAAGCCACCAGACGTAGCATCACGCCATTACTCTATCGAGTAAGCGTATATACCAAATGTCTGGACCTGCGGTTCCTCTCGTACTAAGCAGGACTACTATCGCAATAACTATTACTGTCTGTAGGGTAAAACTAACCTGTCTCGCGACGGTCTAAACCCAGCTCACGTTCCCTATTAGTGGGTGAACAATCCAACGCTTTACGAATTCTGCTTCGTAATGATAGGAAGAGCCGACATCGAAGGATCAAAAAGCAACGTCGCTATGGACGCTTGGCTGCCACAAGCCAGTTATCCCTATGGTAACTTTTCTGACACCTCTTATTTAAAACTTTTAAATCCAAAAGGATCGATAGGCCACGCTTTAACGGTCTGTATTCGTACTGAGAATCAAGATCAAGTATACTTTTCTCCTTTTAGTCTACGTGAGGTTTCTGTCCTCACTGAGTATACCTTAGGACACCTGCGTTACTATTTGACAGATGTACCGCCCCAGTCAAACTCCCCGCCTGACAATGTCATCAGTGCGGATCATGCTTTAATCAAATTAAAACATTTAATTCCAAAAGAAAGTCCGAAGACAATCTCCGTATTACTGAATAAGTAAAGAGTCGATAAAAGTAGGGGTATTTCACGATTGACCGAAGTCTCCCCCTTATACTACACCTCTTATGACTCTTCACAAAGTCAGACTAGAGTCAAGCTCAATAGGGTCTTCTTTCCCCGCAGACTTTACCAAGCCCGTTCCCTTGGCTGTGATTTCGCTAGATAGTAGATAGGGACAGTGGGAATCTCGTTAATCCATTCGTGCGCGTCAGGACTTATCTGACGAGGCATTTGGCTACCTTAAGAGAGTCATAGTTACTCCCGCCGTTTACCCGCGCTTATATAAATTTCTTTAGATTAACATTCAGAGCACTGGGCAGAAATCACAAATAGTCAACGCATATAAACGCCTTCTATTTGCTCTGTTTTAATTAGACAGTCGGATTCCCCGAGTCCGTGTCAGTTCTAAGCTAATCGTTAAGTGTATATTGACGTTACAAACCCGAAAGAATGAAACAAGTTTAAAAAATTCACAAAATAAAATAAGCACTAGTCCAAGTTCACCCGAAGGATCCCTCAAACATGACTTATTTCATTAAGTTTCATTTAAAAACCCAATATACTCGATTCTTAGAGCCAATCCTTTTTCCGAAGTTACGGATCTAATTTGCCGACTTCCCTTACCTACATTATTCTATCGACCAGAGGCTATTCACCTTGAAAACCTGATGCGGAATCAGGTACGGTTATGGAATACATTATTAGGGATCCCTCATATTTTCAAGGGTCATATAAAGCACTCAGAACATAACAAAAACCGTTATGCTTTACACTATCTTTATCCATATCTCGAGATGATCTCATTCCATGGACAAAATAGCTAAAATAGAGAAGAGATCTCTATTCTGAACTTTATATGACGTATATGAGTTCATATAACGTTACCGCCCCTTATATATTAACCGAAGTTAAAATATAATCGTATTCTCATAGTGTAGGAATATTAACCTACTTCCCTTTCAGAAAACATGTGAAACCATATTAAAATATGATAACACACATAATGAAAATTGCATGCGCAATTTCTTTAGGACCGACTGACCCACATTCAAATACTGTTCACGTGGAAACCTTTTTCACTTCGGCCTTCAAGGATCTCACTTGAATGTTTGCTACTATCACCAAGATCTGCACTAGTAGAAGCTCCAGTCCATTTTACAATGTAAACCTTCAACGCTAACTACTACACCTTCCTACATGTTATACTCTGTTTATTAGTTATACCATAGTATAACAGTAAAGTATAGGTCTTTCGCTAGAGCGCCATCCATTTTCAGGGCTAGTTGATTCGGCAGGTGAGTTGTTACACACTCCTTAGCGGTTTACAACTTCCATGTCCACCGTCCTGCTGTCAATATCAACTAACACCTTTTATGGGGTCTCATGAGCAAAAAGTTAGGCACCTTAACTTTACTTGCGGTTCATCCCGCATCGCCAGTTCTGCTTACCAAAAATGGCCCACTTTCAACTTAATATTCAATGTATATGTTCAATTAAGAAACATATACATCATACCCATTAAGAGTATGAGAATAGGTTGAGAACATTTCGTTCCCAAGACCTCTAATCGTTCGCTTTACCGAGTATAACTATAAATAGTTGAAGCTATCCTAAGGGAAACTTCGGAAGGAACCAGCTACTAGATGGTTCGATTAGTCTTTCGCCCCTATACCCAAGTCAGACGATCGATTTGCACGTCAGAACCGCTTCGGACTTCCATCAGAGTTTCCTCTGACTTCATCCTGCTCAGGCATAGTTCACCATCTTTCGGGTCTCATCGCATATGCTCTATCTCCACCCAATTGTAAACAATTTAGATGGGACTATGTTGCTCATATAATTCGAAAATTACATGATCACATATCATTACCATAAAGGTAACTTTACTTTCATTACGCCAATGAGTTTTATTCACTCAATGACTCGCATATACGATAAACTCCTTGGTCCGTGTTTCAAGACGGGACAGATAGGTGATTGTCTTTTATACTGATAAAAAAGAACCGCATCATATATAAAAGTAAAACAATGTAAAAAAGCCAACGCATGCGTTAACTTTAATTCACCATCTTATTTACATAATTTTTGGCTCTTTCATACCCAATTAATCAAAAACATCTTCCATTAAGCAAGGATACACATCCGAAGATATGCCCTCTAACAAAACTTAAGAAGTTATGATCAATCGTATCAGCACAATGATAGCAAGTGCATTGTTAAACAATAAACTGCATTCAAGCATTGAATCTTACGATAACAAAGCTCAAACCGTTACATCACTTTCCAACTTATTACTACCATCTTTCGACAACTCTATCCGTTTCCACCCATTCGGTTTCGCGTACTATTTAACTCTCTCTTCAGAGTTCTTTTCAACTTTCCCTCACGGTACTTGTTTGCTATCGGATTCATGGTCATATTTAGCTTTAGGTGAAGTTTACCACCTTCTTTGGGCTGTGTTTCCAAACAACCCGACTCAAAACATAAAACAAATATAAGGTATAAAAAATCTTAACAGGCCTATCACCTTCTATGGAACTCTAGTCAAAGAGAACTTAAGATTTTATACCTCATATAATGTATCATGCTATACGCTACAGTTCGCTATAACATTACGCTATAGAGATTCAGCGCTGAGCTTATCCCGTTTCACTCGCAGTTACTAAGGGAATCCTTTTTAGTTTCTTTTCCTCCGCTTACTGATATGCTTAAGTTCAGCGGGTAGTCACACCTGATATGAGTTCGTAAAAGGTAAATTTATGCTATACATTAATTCATAAAGCAATATACTTTTCAAGTAAAAGAACTTTTATCTCAACCATAAAAAAATGGTCAATTCAAGTTTTTACTTTTATCAAGTAAAGCTTATGAAAAAATGCTGCTATGAAACCAATTAAAGGTTACATAGCAAGCAAAAATTTTATGAGATTTAAGTAAAGCTATAAAGGTCGATCCAACGAATCCTATGCCAAAATTCTTTACTTTCCCATACGAAGGACATAATAAATCCTTCAATTATCACTACATATAAGCCCTTTCACAAGCCTAATGCAGTAGTAATTTATACGAATCTCATACAGATGTGCCATTCGTTAAAAACGAACGGCGCAATTTGCATTCGAAACTTTTTCATTCATGTAGTTTGCAAGTCATGAAAATTAACGCATTTTGCTGCGTTCTTCATCGAACCATGAACCGAGTGGTCCACCGAATAGGATTGTATGTTTGATTATTCAAAATCCTTTGTTATATTCTTTGTTTATTAAAATAAAACATGTTCTGGCAGCATCCCATTAGTAGATGCTTTTTAATTCTAAGTCATAAACCCAAAGGAATAAACTTTAAGGATCTATGGATATATGTTAGCACGGCATTCTACACTAACTCCATAAACCATAGAAACCAGAGAACGGCCGTATAGTTATTCAAAATAACTTTATATCAAACATACGTTTGATATAAGTCTCACAAGGTGTGATTTGTGTTAAAATCATTAATGATCCGGCCTGCAGGTTCACCTACGGCCACCTTGTTACGACTTTTGCCCGGTTCAAGCCAATGCGATCAAATTACTTTTCAACAAAATTTGCATACCGAAATATACAAAGATCATCAATCCGTAATCTTCTCGAATTAACCCAGTTCCGGCAGCGACGGGCGGTGTGTACAAAGGACAGGGACGTAATCAGCGTAAGCTGATGACTTACACTTACTTGAAGTTCCTCGTTCACGAATAATAATTACAATATTCGATCCCAAATACGGAATAATTTGACTCGTTTACCAAAATCTTTCGATTATGGTCACACGCGCTGCAATTTTCATTGTAGCGCGCGTGCAGCCCCAGACATCTTAGGGCATCACAGACCTGTTATTGCTGGGTTTCTTACGACTGGAACGCCGCAAATCCCATAAGAAGGAAAGAACGTCATATAAATAAAACGCTTTCCTATTAATTAAGCTCCAATCTCGTTCGTTATCGGAATTAACCAGACAAATCACTCCACGAACTAAGAACGGCCATGCACCACCATCCACCAAATCATGAAAAAGCTATCAATCTGTCAATCCTTATAGTGTCTAGACCGGGTGAGTTTTCCCGTGTTGAGTCAAATTAAGCCGCAGGCTCCACTTCTGGTGGTGACCTTCCGTCAATTCCTTTAAGTTTCAACTTTGCAACCATACTTCCCCCGGAACCGAAAGACTTTCGTTTCCGGGAAGCTCGTTTCAAGGGCAAATATAAAATATCCACCCGAAACTCGCTAGATGGCATAGTTTACGGTCAGAACTAGGGCGGTATCTGATCGCCTTCGATCCTCTGACTTTCGTTCTTGATTAATGAAAACATTCTTGCCAAATGCTTTCGCTGTAGTTCGTCTCGCAAGGGTCCACGAATTTCACCTCTCGCCCTGCGATACGGATGGCCCCGGCCGTTCCTTTTAATCATTACCATGGTAAGTAAAACCAATAAAACATGAACCATAGTCATGTTCTATTATTCCATGCAAAACCATACAAGCTTACGCCTGTTTTGAGCACTTTGATTTATTCAAAGTAAACTCATCAGACATTTACACATTACAAGTAACATGTAAAAAATCTGATAAAAAACATTTAGTAATAGTTACAACCCAAAGGGTGAACCATCCTATCATGTACAGATCCAACTACGAGCTTTTTAACCGCAACAACAATTCAATGCAGTATGAGAGCTGGAATTACCGCGGCTGCTGGCACCAGACTTGCCCTCTCATTGATACTCTTTAATGATTTTAAAATCAAACCATTCCAATGATCCAGCCCCGAAGGACTAGATCTTGTCATTTCTCGTCACTACCTCCTCGTACTGAGAGTGGGTAATTTTCGCGCCTGCTGCCTTCCTTGGATGTAAACGCCGTTTCTCAGGCATTTTCTCCGGAGTCGAACCCTAATTCTCCGTTACCCGTCAAAACCATATAAGTACTATATACTTATATATACAGTTGATAGGTCAGACACTTGAATGACATGTCGCCAGTACAAGACTATGCGATCAGCAAAGTTTATTCAGAGTCAACAAAACACATCCGAAGATGCTTGGTTTTGTTCTAATAAATGCACGTTAACTTACGTTAACGCTTTTATGCATGTATTAGCTCCAGAATTACCACAGTTATCCATGTAGGATATATGTCAAAATCAAGTAAATTTTAGCTGTTTTAATGAGCCATACGCGGTTTCGTGTTAAAAACACATGTACTTAGACATGCATGGCTTAATCTTTGAAATGACCACATCAATCAGACAGGATCAATCAGATATATGCACATTTTGTGTAAAATATCTTACCAAAGATCAACGTTGATACCATACGGGCGGAATATGGATTTATATCAACAGATGACGTATAAATGTCACATCGCTTTTTCCAATAATTATATACATAAAGTATATTTATAAGCAACTTTCGTTAAACTTATGACCAGCATAATAGATAAACGTACGAGCAAACAGCACTTATGTCTGTCACGCTCTTATACCTCAAGATACCTCGAAATCATCAGTACGAGCATTTCGCAACTACCGATATCCATTCAAGGGATTCATGAAAAAAATGATCAGAAAATGAAAAAGAATCAAAAACAAGCCCATTTGGCATTAAATTTTCAAATTTTTTCAAACTTTCTGAGTTTTTTTCATTTCACAAATGCAAGTTCCCGATGTATGTGTATGGATGACGGAAAAAAAAAGTGCCCTTTTTTTGGTCCAAAAGTGCTTAATATGGTTCAGAATCGTCATTTTTGAGGTTTTTTTGATATTTGGAATCCATTTTTTATCGATTTCGATAATTATTTGCGCATAAATTAGCAAATTTCCGAAAAATGCCAAAATTTCGCAAAAAATGAAATTTTCAGAATTTTACCACAATTTATTCCCTATGCTAAAAACACTAGATTTGAACGAATTTGAGGTTTTTAAAACGTTGGTGCACTTCAATTTGCATGTTTATGCATATTTTGTGCATAAATTTGAATATTTACATGCCTTATCTTACCATATTGTAGTATAAACAATCAACGGCTTTGACAGGTTCCATTCATCCATGTAAAGAACACGTTGATCAAAAATGGCTAACGCATAATATACGTTACACGAATATGGCTAACGCAATTAATGTGTAACATCGGGTAACACAATAAACCAGTTCCATAAAAATGGGTAACACAATAAATGCATTCCTTCCAATTGGTCAACACAAGCAATGTGTTACATCAAATGGATAACGTATTGTATACGTTCACTGAATGAACAATGTCATCAATGTGTTACATGAATATGACTAACACAATATATGTGTTCCATCAAATGAATAACAAGGAATATGTGTACATTAAAATGAATAACACAAAATATATGTTCCTTGAAATGGATAACAAAGAATATGCGTTCCTCGAAAAGCCAAACAATAGTTATGCGTTACATAATAATCGCTAACCTTTGTAACGTATTTCACCAAAATGTGTAACATGGAATATGCGTTCTTCGAAATGGATAACTGAAAATATGCATTCCGTGAAATGTATAACACATAATATACGTTCCTTGTGATGGCTAACAGAGTTTATTTTTCTAAAAATGGATAACGTAGAATTTGCATTCCTCGAAATGGATTAAGGAAAATATGTGTTCCTTGAAAATGGCCAACGATATTTATGTATATCAGTATAATGGATAACACAAATAATGCTTTCATCGAAAATTACTAACGCAAATTATGCGTTGGAAACGATGAATGAAAACCCTGCATGGGATCGATATGCGACAACCATCTAAAGGCTTTCCAAAAT
>JAJQJQ010000580.1:0-20410 GCA_028622995.1 Panagrolaimus kolymaensis
TATAGTTTTTTTTTATTCCGCTCAACTTTTTTCTGCCGTTGCTTTGATAGCAAAAATGAAAAATCAATGAAATTTTTTCAAAGTCCAAAGAAGATGATGAAACTTTTATATTGGCTTCAAAAAGCCTTTAATATATGGGATAATTATTATTTCATATCAACTTTTTTCTGCCGTTGCTTTGATAGCAAAAATAAAAAAATCAATGAAATTTTTCAAAGTCCAAAGAAGATGATGAAACTTTTTATATTGGCTTCAGAATGGCCTCAAGGTTATAGTTTTTTTATTCCGCTCAACTTTTTTCTGCCGTTGCTTTGATAGCAAAAATGAAAAAATCAATGAAATTTTCAATGTCCAAAGAAGATGATGAAACTTTTATATTGGCTTCAAAAAAGCTTTAAATATATGGGATAATTATTATTTCATTCAACTTTTTTCTGCCGTTGCTTTGATAGCAAAAATGAAAAATCAATGAAATTTTTCAAAGTCCAAAGAAGATGGTTAAACTTTTATATTGGCTTCAGAATGGCCTCAATGTTATAGTTTTTTTTATTCCGCTCAACTTTTTTTCTGCCGTTGCTTTGATAGCAAAAATAAAAAAATCAATGAAATTTTTCAAAGTCCAAAGAAGATGATGAAACTTTTATATTGGCTTCAGAATGGCCTCAATGTTATAGTTTTTTTTTATTCTGCTCAACTTTTTTCTGCCGTTGCTTTGATAGCAAAAATAAAAAAATCAATGAAATTTTTCAAAGTCCAAAGAAGATGATGAAACTTTTATATTGGCTTCAAAAAAGCTTTAAATATATGGGATAATTATTATTTCATTCAACTTTTTTCTGCCGTTGCTTTGATAGCAAAAATGAAAAAATCAATGAAATTTTTCAAAGTCCAAAGAAGATGATGAAACTTTTATTTTGGCTTCAAAAAAGCTTTAAATATATGGATAATTATTATTTCATTCAACTTTTTTCTGCCGTTGCTTTGATAGCAAAAATAAAAAAATCAATGAAATTTTTCAAAGTCCAAAGAAGATGATGAAACTTTTATATTGGCTTCAGAATGGCCTCAAGGTTATAGTTTTTTTTTATTCCGCTCAACTTTTTTCTGCCGTTGCTTTGATAGCAAAAATGAAAAAATCAATGAAATTTTTCAAAGTCCAAAGAAGATGATGAAACTTTTATATTGGCTTCAAAAAAGCTTTAAATATATGGGATAATTATTATTTCATTCAACTTTTTTCTGCCGTTGCTTTGATAGCAAAAATAAAAAAATCAATGAAATTTTTCAAAGTCCAAAGAAGATGATGAAACTTTTATATTGGCTTCAGAATGGCCTCAAGGTTATAGTTTTTTTTATTCCGCTCAACTTTTTTCTGCCGTTGCTTTGATAGCAAAATGAAAAAATCAATGAAATTTTTCAAAGTCCAAAGAAGATGATGAAACTTTTATATTGGCTTCAAAAAGCTTTAAATATATGGGATAATTATTATTTCATTCAACTTTTTTCTGCCGTTGCTTTGATAGCAAAAATGAAAAAATCAATGAAATTTTTCAAGTCCAAAGAAGATGATGAACTTTTATATTGGCTTCAAAAAAGCTTTAAATATATGGGATAATTATTATTTCATTCAACTTTTTTCTGCCGTTGCTTTGATAGCAAAAATAAAAAAATCAATGAAATTTTTCAAAGTCCAAAGAAGATGATGAAACTTTTATATTGGCTTCAAAAAAGCTTTAAATATATGGGATAATTATTATTTCATTCAACTTTTTTCTGCCGTTGCTTTGATAGCAAAATGAAAAAATCAATGAAATTTTTCAAAGTCCAAAGAAGATGATGAAACTTTTATATTGGCTTCAAAAAAGCTTTAAATATATGGGATAATTATTATTTCATTCAACTTTTTTCTGCCGTTGCTTTGATAGCAAAAATAAAAAAATCAATGAAATTTTTCAAAGTCCAAAGAAGATGATGAAACTTTTATATTGGCTTCAGAATGGCCTCAAGGTTATAGTTTTTTTTTATTCCGCTCAACTTTTTTCTGCCGTTGCTTTGATAGCAAAAATGAAAAAATCAATGAAATTTTTCAAAGTCCAAAGAAGATGATGAAACTTTTATATTGGCTTCAAAAAAGCTTTAAATATGGGATAATTATTATTTCATTCAACTTTTTTCTGCCGTTGCTTTGATAGCAAAAATGAAAAAATCAATGAAATTTTTCAAAGTCCAAAGAAGATGGTTAAACTTTTATATTGGCTTCAGAATGGCCTCAATGTTATAGTTTTTTTTATTCGCTCAACTTTTTTCTGCCGTTGCTTTGATAGCAAAAATAAAAAAATCAATGAAATTTTTCAAAGTCCAAAGAAGATGATGAAACTTTTATATTGGCTTCAAAAAAGCTTTAAATATATGGGATAATTATTATTTCATTCAACTTTTTTCTGCCGTTGCTTTGATAGCAAAAATGAAAAAATCAATGAAATTTTTCAAAGTCCAAGAAGATGGTTTAAACTTTTATATTGGCTTCAGAATGGCCTCAATGTTATAGTTTTTTTTATTCCGCTCAACTTTTTTCTGCCGTTGCTTTGAATAGCAAAAATAAAAAATCAATGAAATTTTTCAAAGTCCAAAGAAGATGATGAAACTTTTATATTGGCTTCAGAATGGCCTCAATGTTATAGTTTTTTTTTATTCTGCTCAACTTTTTTCTGCCGTTGCTTTGATAGCAAAAATAAAAAAATCAATGAAATTTTTCAAAGTCCAAAGAAGATGATGAAACTTTTATATTGGCTTCAAAAAGCTTTAAATATATGGATAATTATTATTTCATTCAACTTTTTTCTGCCGTTGCTTTGATAGCAAAAATGAAAAAATCAATGAAATTTTTCAAAGTCCAAAGAAGATGATGAAACTTTTATATTGGCTTCAAAAAAAGCTTTAAATATATGGGATAATTATTATTTCATTCAACTTTTTTCTGCCGTTGCTTTGATAGCAAAAATAAAAAAATCAATGAAATTTTTCAAAGTCCAAAGAAGATGATGAAACTTTTATATTGGCTTCAGAATGGCCTCAAGGTTATAGTTTTTTTTTATTCCGCTCAACTTTTTTCTGCCGTTGCTTTGATAGCAAAAATAAAAAAATCAATGAAATTTTTCAAAGTCCAAAGAAGATGATGAAACTTTTATATTGGCTTCAAAAAAGCTTTAAATATATGGGATAATTATTATTTCATTCAACTTTTTTCTGCCGTTGCTTTGATAGCAAAATGAAAAAATCAATGAAATTTTTCAAAGTCCAAAGAAGATGATGAAACTTTTATATTGGCTTCAAAAAAGCTTTAAATATATGGGATAATTATTATTTCATTCAACTTTTTTCTGCCGTTGCTTTGATAGCAAAAATGAAAAAATCAATGAAATTTTTCAAAGTCCAAAGAAGATGATGAAACTTTTATATTGGCTTCAAAAAAGCTTTAAATATATGGGATAATTATTATTTCATTCAACTTTTTTCTGCCGTTGCTTTGATAGCAAAAATGAAAAAATCAATGAAATTTTTCAAGTCCAAAGAAAGATGATGAAACTTTTATATTGGCTTCAAAAAAGCTTTAAATATATGGGATAATTATTATTTCATTCAACTTTTTTCTGCCGTTGCTTTGATAGCAAAAATGAAAAAATCAATGAAATTTTTCAAAGTCCAAAGAAGATGATGAAACTTTTATATTGGCTTCAGAATGGCCTCAATGTTATAGTTTTTTTTATTCCGCTCAACTTTTTTCTGCCGTTGCTTTGATAGCAAAAATAAAAAAATCAATGAAATTTTTCAAAGTCCAAAGAAGATGATGAAACTTTTATATTGGCTTCAGAATGGCCTCAATGTTATAGTTTTTTTTTATTCTGCTCAACTTTTTTCTGCCGTTGCTTTGATAGCAAAAATAAAAAAATCAATGAAATTTTTCAAAGTCCAAAGAAGATGATGAAACTTTTATATTGGCTTCAAAAAAGCTTTAAATATATGGGATAATTATTATTTCATTCAACTTTTTTCTGCCGTTGCTTTGATAGCAAAAATGAAAAAATCAATGAAATTTTTCAAAGTCCAAAGAAGATGATGAAACTTTTATATTGGCTTCAAAAAAGCTTTAAATATATGGGATAATTATTATTTCATTCAACTTTTTTCTGCCGTTGCTTTGATAGCAAAAATGAAAAAATCAATGAAATTTTTCAAAGTCCAAAGAAGATGATGAAACTTTTATATTGGCTTCAGAATGGCCTCAATGTTATAGTTTTTTTTATTCCGCTCAACTTTTTTCTGCCGTTGCTTTGATAGCAAAAATAAAAAAATCAATGAAATTTTTCAAAGTCCAAAGAAGATGATGAAACTTTTATATTGGCTCAAAAAAGCTTTAAATATATGGGATAATTATTATTTCATTCAACTTTTTTCTGCCGTTGCTTTGATAGCAAAAATGAAAAAATCAATGAAATTTTTCAAAGTCCAAAGAAGATGATGAAACTTTTATATTGGCTTCAGAATGGCCTCAATGTTATAGTTTTTTTTATTCCGCTCAACTTTTTTCTGCCGTTGCTTTGATAGCAAAATAAAAAAATCAATGAAATTTTTCAAAGTCAAAGAAGATGATGAAACTTTTATATTGGCTTCAAAAAAGCTTTAAATATATGGGATAATTATTATTTCATTCAACTTTTTTCTGCCGTTGCTTTGATAGCAAAAATGAAAAAATCAATGAAATTTTTCAAGTCCAAAGAAGATGATGAAACTTTTATATTGGCTTCAAAAAAGCTTTAAATATATGGGATAATTATTATTTCATTCAACTTTTTTCTGCCGTTGCTTTGATAGCAAAAATAAAAAAATCAATGAAATTTTTCAAAGTCCAAAGAAGATGATGAAACTTTTATATTGGCTTCAAAAAAGCTTTAAATATATGGGATAATTATTATTTCATTCAACTTTTTTCTGCCGTTGCTTTGATAGCAAAAATGAAAAAATCAATGAAATTTTTCAAAGTCCAAAGAAGATGATGAAACTTTTATATTGGCTTCAAAAAAGCTTTAAATATATGGGATAATTATTATTTCATTCAACTTTTTTCTGCCGTTGCTTTGATAGCAAAAATGAAAAAATCAATGAAATTTTTCAAAGTCCAAAGAAGATGATGAAACTTTTATATTGGCTTCAAAAAAGCTTTAAATATATGGGATAATTATTATTTCATTCAACTTTTTTCTGCCGTTGCTTTGATAGCAAAAATGAAAAAATCAATGAAATTTTTCAAAGTCCAAAGAAGATGATGAAACTTTTATATTGGCTTCAAAAAAGCTTTAAATATATGGGATAATTATTATTTCATTCAACTTTTTTCTGCCGTTGCTTTGATAGCAAAAATAAAAAAATCAATGAAATTTTTCAAAGTCCAAAGAAGATGATGAAACTTTTATATTGGCTTCAGAATGGCCTCAATGTTATAGTTTTTTTTATTCTGCTCAACTTTTTTCTGCCGTTGCTTTGATAGCAAAAATAAAAAAATCAATGAAATTTTTCAAAGTCCAAAGAAGATGATGAAACTTTTATATTGGCTTCAAAAAAGCTTTAAATATATGGGATAATTATTATTTCATTCAACTTTTTTCTGCCGTTGCTTTGATAGCAAAAATGAAAAAATCAATGAAATTTTTCAAAGTCCAAAGAAGATGATGAAACTTTTATATTGGCTTCAAAAAGCTTTAAATATATGGGATAATTATTATTTCATTCAACTTTTTTCTGCCGTTGCTTTGATAGCAAAAATGAAAAAATCAATGAAATTTTTCAAAGTCCAAAGAAGATGATGAAACTTTTATATTGGCTTCAAAAAAGCTTTAAATATATGGGATAATTATTATTTCATTCAACTTTTTTCTGCCGTTGCTTTGATAGCAAAAATGAAAAAATCAATGAAATTTTTCAAAGTCCAAAGAAGATGATGAAACTTTTATATTGGCTTCAAAAAAGCTTTAAATATATGGGATAATTATTATTTCATTCAACTTTTTTCTGCCGTTGCTTTGATAGCAAAAATAAAAAAATCAATGAAATTTTTCAAAGTCCAAAGAAGATGATGAAACTTTTATATTGGCTTCAGAATGGCCTCAAGGTTATAGTTTTTTTTTATTCCGCTCAACTTTTTTCTGCCGTTGCTTTGATAGCAAAAATGAAAAAATCAATGAAATTTTTCAAAGTCCAAAGAAGATGATGAAACTTTTATATTGGCTTCAAAAAAGCTTTAAATATATGGGATAATTATTATTTCATTCAACTTTTTTCTGCCGTTGCTTTGATAGCAAAAATGAAAAAATCAATGAAATTTTTCAAAGTCCAAAGAAGATGATGAAACTTTTATATTGGCTTCAGAATGGCCTCAAGGTTATAGTTTTTTTTTATTCCGCTCAACTTTTTTCTGCCGTTGCTTTGATAGCAAAAATGAAAAAATCAATGAAATTTTTCAAAGTCCAAAGAAGATGATGAAACTTTTATATTGGCTTCAAAAAAGCTTTAAATATATGGGATAATTATTATTTCATTCAACTTTTTTCTGCCGTTGCTTTGATAGCAAAAATGAAAAAATCAATGAAATTTTTCAAAGTCCAAAGAAGATGATGAAACTTTTATATTGGCTTCAAAAAAGCTTTAAATATATGGGATAATTATTATTTCATTCAACTTTTTTCTGCCGTTGCTTTGATAGCAAAAATGAAAAAATCAATGAAATTTTTCAAAGTCCAAAGAAGATGATGAAACTTTTATATTGGCTTCAAAAAAGCTTTAAATATATGGGATAATTATTATTTCATTCAACTTTTTTCTGCCGTTGCTTTGATAGCAAAAATAAAAAAATCAATGAAATTTTTCAAAGTCCAAAGAAGATGATGAAACTTTTATATTGGCTTCAGAATGGCCTCAAGGTTATAGTTTTTTTTTATTCCGCTCAACTTTTTTCTGCCGTTGCTTTGATAGCAAAAATGAAAAAATCAATGAAATTTTTCAAAGTCCAAAGAAGATGATGAAACTTTTATATTGGCTTCAAAAAAGCTTTAAATATATGGGATAATTATTATTTCATTCAACTTTTTTCTGCCGTTGCTTTGATAGCAAAAATGAAAAAATCAATGAAATTTTTCAAAGTCCAAAGAAGATGATGAAACTTTTATATTGGCTTCAAAAAAGCTTTAAATATATGGGATAATTATTATTTCATTCAACTTTTTTCTGCCGTTGCTTTGATAGCAAAAATGAAAAAATCAATGAAATTTTTCAAAGTCCAAAGAAGATGATGAAACTTTTATATTGGCTTCAAAAAAGCTTTAAATATATGGGATAATTATTATTTCATTCAACTTTTTTCTGCCGTTGCTTTGATAGCAAAAATAAAAAAATCAATGAAATTTTTCAAAGTCCAAAGAAGATGATGAAACTTTTATATTGGCTTCAAAAAAGCTTTAAATATATGGGATAATTATTATTTCATTCAACTTTTTTCTGCCGTTGCTTTGATAGCAAAAATGAAAAAATCAATGAAATTTTTCAAAGTCCAAAGAAGATGATGAAACTTTTATATTGGCTTCAAAAAAGCTTTAAATATATGGGATAATTATTATTTCATTCAACTTTTTTCTGCCGTTGCTTTGATAGCAAAAATAAAAAAATCAATGAAATTTTTCAAAGTCCAAAGAAGATGATGAAACTTTTATATTGGCTTCAAAAAAGCTTTAAATATATGGGATAATTATTATTTCATTCAACTTTTTTCTGCCGTTGCTTTGATAGCAAAAATGAAAAAATCAATGAAATTTTTCAAAGTCCAAAGAAGATGATGAAACTTTTATATTGGCTTCAAAAAAGCTTTAAATATATGGGATAATTATTATTTCATTCAACTTTTTTCTGCCGTTGCTTTGATAGCAAAAATGAAAAAATCAATGAAATTTTTCAAAGTCCAAAGAAGATGATGAAACTTTTATATTGGCTTCAAAAAGCTTTAAATATATGGGATAATTATTATTTCATTCAACTTTTTTCTGCCGTTGCTTTGATAGCAAAAATGAAAAAATCAATGAAATTTTTCAAAGTCCAAAGAAGATGATGAAACTTTTATATTGGCTTCAAAAAAGCTTTAAATATATGGGATAATTATTATTTCATTCAACTTTTTTCTGCCGTTGCTTTGATAGCAAAAATGAAAAAATCAATGAAATTTTTCAAAGTCCAAAGAAGATGATGAAACTTTTATATTGGCTTCAAAAAAGCTTTAAATATATGGGATAATTATTATTTCATTCAACTTTTTTCTGCCGTTGCTTTGATAGCAAAAATGAAAAAATCAATGAAATTTTTCAAAGTCCAAAGAAGATGATGAAACTTTTATATTGGCTTCAAAAAAGCTTTAAATATATGGGATAATTATTATTTCATTCAACTTTTTTCTGCCGTTGCTTTGATAGCAAAAATGAAAAAATCAATGAAATTTTTCAAAGTCCAAAGAAGATGATGAAACTTTTATATTGGCTTCAAAAAAGCTTTAAATATATGGGATAATTATTATTTCATTCAACTTTTTTCTGCCGTTGCTTTGATAGCAAAAATGAAAAAATCAATGAAATTTTTCAAAGTCCAAAGAAGATGGTTAAACTTTTATATTGGCTTCAGAATGGCCTCAATGTTATAGTTTTTTTTATTCCGCTCAACTTTTTTCTGCCTTTGCTTTGATAGCAAAAATAAAAAAATCAATGAAATTTTTCAAAGTCCAAAGAGATGATGAAACTTTTATATTGGCTTCAGAATGGCCTCAATGTTATAGTTTTTTTTATTCCGCTCAACTTTTTTCTGCCGTTGCTTTGATAGCAAAAATGAAAAAATCAATGAAATTTTTCAAAGTCCAAAGAAGATGATGAAACTTTTATATTGGCTTCAAAAAAGCTTTAAATATATGGGATAATTATTATTTCATTCAACTTTTTTCTGCCGTTGCTTTGATAGCAAAAATGAAAAAATCAATGAAATTTTTCAAAGTCCAAAGAAGATGATGAAACTTTTATATTGGCTTCAAAAAAGCTTTAAATATATGGGATAATTATTATTTCATTCAACTTTTTTCTGCCGTTGCTTTGATAGCAAAAATGAAAAAATCAATGAAATTTTTCAAAGTCCAAAGAAGATGGTTAAACTTTTATATTGGCTTCAGAATGGCCTCAATGTTATAGTTTTTTTTATTCCGCTCAACTTTTTTCTGCCTTTGCTTTGATAGCAAAAATAAAAAAATCAATGAAATTTTTCAAAGTCCAAAGAAGATGATGAAACTTTTATATTGGCTTCAGAATGGCCTCAATGTTATAGTTTTTTTTATTCCGCTCAACTTTTTTCTGCCGTTGCTTTGATAGCAAAAATGAAAAAATCAATGAAATTTTTCAAAGTCCAAAGAAGATGATGAAACTTTTATATTGGCTTCAAAAAAGCTTTAAATATATGGGATAATTATTATTTCATTCAACTTTTTTCTGCCGTTGCTTTGATAGCAAAAATGAAAAAATCAATGAAATTTTTCAAAGTCCAAAGAAGATGATGAAACTTTTATATTGGCTTCAAAAAAGCTTTAAATATATGGGATAATTATTATTTCATTCAACTTTTTTCTGCCGTTGCTTTGATAGCAAAAATGAAAAAATCAATGAAATTTTTCAAAGTCCAAAGAAGATGGTTAAACTTTTATATTGGCTTCAGAATGGCCTCAATGTTATAGTTTTTTTTATTCCGCTCAACTTTTTTCTGCCTTTGCTTTGATAGCAAAAATAAAAAAATCAATGAAATTTTTCAAAGTCCAAAGAAGATGATGAAACTTTTATATTGGCTTCAGAATGGCCTCAATGTTATAGTTTTTTTTATTCCGCTCAACTTTTTTCTGCCGTTGCTTTGATAGCAAAAATAAAAAAATCAATGAAATTTTTCAAAGTCCAAAGAAGATGATGAAACTTTTATATTGGCTTCAGAATGGCCTCAATGTTATAGTTTTTTTTATTCCGCTCAACTTTTTTCTGCCGTTGCTTTGATAGCAAAAATAAAAAAATCAATGAAATTTTTCAAAGTCCAAAGAAGATGATGAAACTTTTATATTGGCTTCAGAATGGCCTCAAGGTTATAGTTTTTTTTTATTCCGCTCAACTTTTTTCTGCCGTTGCTTTGATAGCAAAAATGAAAAAATCAATGAAATTTTTCAAAGTCCAAAGAAGATGATGAAACTTTTATATTGGCTTCAAAAAAGCTTTAAATATATGGGATAATTATTATTTCATTCAACTTTTTTCTGCCGTTGCTTTGATAGCAAAAATAAAAAAATCAATGAAATTTTTCAAAGTCCAAAGAAGATGATGAAACTTTTATATTGGCTTCAAAAAAGCTTTAAATATATGGGATAATTATTATTTCATTCAACTTTTTTCTGCCGTTGCTTTGATAGCAAAAATGAAAAAATCAATGAAATTTTTCAAAGTCCAAAGAAGATGATGAAACTTTTATATTGGCTTCAAAAAAGCTTTAAATATATGGGATAATTATTATTTCATTCAACTTTTTTCTGCCGTTGCTTTGATAGCAAAAATAAAAAAATCAATGAAATTTTTCAAAGTCCAAAGAAGATGGTTAAACTTTTATATTGGCTTCAGAATGGCCTCAATGTTATAGTTTTTTTTATTCCGCTCAACTTTTTTCTGCCTTTGCTTTGATAGCAAAAATAAAAAAATCAATGAAATTTTTCAAAGTCCAAAGAAGATGATGAAACTTTTATATTGGCTTCAAAAAAGCTTTAAATATATGGGATAATTATTATTTCATTCAACTTTTTTCTGCCGTTGCTTTGATAGCAAAAATAAAAAAATCAATGAAATTTTTCAAAGTCCAAAGAAGATGGTTAAACTTTTATATTGGCTTCAGAATGGCCTCAATGTTATAGTTTTTTTTATTCTGCTCAACTTTTTTCTGCCGTTGCTTTGATAGCAAAAATAAAAAAATCAATGAAATTTTTCAAAGTCCAAAGAAGATGATGAAACTTTTATATTGGCTTCAAAAAAGCTTTAAATATATGGGATAATTATTATTTCATTCAACTTTTTTCTGCCGTTGCTTTGATAGCAAAAATAAAAAAATCAATGAAATTTTTCAAAGTCCAAAGAAGATGGTTAAACTTTTATATTGGCTTCAGAATGGCCTCAATGTTATAGTTTTTTTTATTCCGCTCAACTTTTTTCTGCCTTTGCTTTGATAGCAAAAATAAAAAAATCAATGAAATTTTTCAAAGTCCAAAGAAGATGATGAAACTTTTATATTGGCTTCAGAATGGCCTCAATGTTATAGTTTTTTTTATTCCGCTCAACTTTTTTCTGCCGTTGCTTTGATAGCAAAAATAAAAAAATCAATGAAATTTTTCAAAGTCCAAAGAAGATGATGAAACTTTTATATTGGCTTCAGAATGGCCTCAATGTTATAGTTTTTTTTATTCCGCTCAACTTTTTTCTGCCGTTGCTTTGATAGCAAAAATAAAAAAATCAATGAAATTTTTCAAAGTCCAAAGAAGATGATGAAACTTTTATATTGGCTTCAGAATGGCCTCAAGGTTATAGTTTTTTTTTATTCCGCTCAACTTTTTTCTGCCGTTGCTTTGATAGCAAAAATGAAAAAATCAATGAAATTTTTCAAAGTCCAAAGAAGATGATGAAACTTTTATATTGGCTTCAAAAAAGCTTTAAATATATGGGATAATTATTATTTCATTCAACTTTTTTCTGCCGTTGCTTTGATAGCAAAAATAAAAAAATCAATGAAATTTTTCAAAGTCCAAAGAAGATGATGAAACTTTTATATTGGCTTCAAAAAAGCTTTAAATATATGGGATAATTATTATTTCATTCAACTTTTTTCTGCCGTTGCTTTGATAGCAAAAATGAAAAAATCAATGAAATTTTTCAAAGTCCAAAGAAGATGATGAAACTTTTATATTGGCTTCAAAAAAGCTTTAAATATATGGGATAATTATTATTTCATTCAACTTTTTTCTGCCGTTGCTTTGATAGCAAAAATGAAAAAATCAATGAAATTTTTCAAAGTCCAAAGAAGATGATGAAACTTTTATATTGGCTTCAAAAAAGCTTTAAATATATGGGATAATTATTATTTCATTCAACTTTTTTCTGCCGTTGCTTTGATAGCAAAAATGAAAAAATCAATGAAATTTTTCAAAGTCCAAAGAAGATGATGAAACTTTTATATTGGCTTCAAAAAAGCTTTAAATATATGGGATAATTATTATTTCATTCAACTTTTTTCTGCCGTTGCTTTGATAGCAAAAATGAAAAAATCAATGAAATTTTTCAAAGTCCAAAGAAGATGATGAAACTTTTATATTGGCTTCAAAAAAGCTTTAAATATATGGGATAATTATTATTTCATTCAACTTTTTTCTGCCGTTGCTTTGATAGCAAAAATGAAAAAATCAATGAAATTTTTCAAAGTCCAAAGAAGATGATGAAACTTTTATATTGGCTTCAAAAAAGCTTTAAATATATGGGATAATTATTATTTCATTCAACTTTTTTCTGCCGTTGCTTTGATAGCAAAAATGAAAAAATCAATGAAATTTTTCAAAGTCCAAAGAAGATGATGAAACTTTTATATTGGCTTCAAAAAAGCTTTAAATATATGGGATAATTATTATTTCATTCAACTTTTTTCTGCCGTTGCTTTGATAGCAAAAATGAAAAAATCAATGAAATTTTTCAAAGTCCAAAGAAGATGGTTAAACTTTTATATTGGCTTCAGAATGGCCTCAATGTTATAGTTTTTTTTATTCCGCTCAACTTTTTTCTGCCTTTGCTTTGATAGCAAAAATAAAAAAATCAATGAAATTTTTCAAAGTCCAAAGAAGATGATGAAACTTTTATATTGGCTTCAGAATGGCCTCAATGTTATAGTTTTTTTTATTCCGCTCAACTTTTTTCTGCCGTTGCTTTGATAGCAAAAATGAAAAAATCAATGAAATTTTTCAAAGTCCAAAGAAGATGATGAAACTTTTATATTGGCTTCAAAAAGCTTTAAATATATGGGATAATTATTATTTCATTCAACTTTTTTCTGCCGTTGCTTTGATAGCAAAATGAAAAAATCAATGAAATTTTTCAAAGTCCAAAGAAGATGATGAAACTTTTATATTGGCTTCAAAAAAGCTTTAAATATATGGGATAATTATTATTTCATTCAACTTTTTTCTGCCGTTGCTTTGATAGCAAAAATGAAAAAATCAATGAAATTTTTCAAAGTCCAAAGAAGATGGTTAAACTTTTATATTGGCTTCAGAATGGCCTCAATGTTATAGTTTTTTTTATTCCGCTCAACTTTTTTCTGCCTTTGCTTTGATAGCAAAAATAAAAAAATCAATGAAATTTTTCAAGTCCAAAGAAGATGATGAAACTTTTATATTGGCTTCAGAATGGCCTCAATGTTATAGTTTTTTTTATTCCGCTCAACTTTTTTCTGCCGTTGCTTTGATAGCAAAAATAAAAAAATCAATGAAATTTTTCAAAGTCCAAAGAAGATGATGAAACTTTTATATTGGCTTCAGAATGGCCTCAATGTTATAGTTTTTTTTATTCCGCTCAACTTTTTTCTGCCGTTGCTTTGATAGCAAAAATGAAAAAATCAATGAAATTTTTCAAAGTCCAAAGAAGATGATGAAACTTTTATATTGGCTTCAAAAAAGCTTTAAATATATGGGATAATTATTATTTCATTCAACTTTTTTCTGCCGTTGCTTTGATAGCAAAAATGAAAAAATCAATGAAATTTTTCAAAGTCCAAAGAAGATGGTTAAACTTTTATATTGGCTTCAGAATGGCCTCAATGTTATAGTTTTTTTTATTCCGCTCAACTTTTTTCTGCCGTTGCTTTGATAGCAAAAATAAAAAAATCAATGAAATTTTTCAAAGTCCAAAGAAGATGGTTAAACTTTTATATTGGCTTCAGAATGGCCTCAATGTTATAGTTTTTTTTATTCCGCTCAACTTTTTTCTGCCGTTGCTTTGATAGCAAAAATAAAAAAATCAATGAAATTTTTCAAAGTCCAAAGAAGATGATGAAACTTTTATATTGGCTTCAGAATGGCCTCAATGTTATAGTTTTTTTTATTCCGCTCAACTTTTTTCTGCCTTTGCTTTGATAGCAAAAATAAAAAAATCAATGAAATTTTTCAAAGTCCAAAGAAGATGATGAAACTTTTATATTGGCTTCAGAATGGCCTCAATGTTATAGTTTTTTTTATTCTGCTCAACTTTTTTCTGCCGTTGCTTTGATAGCAAAATAAAAAAATCAATGAAATTTTTCAAAGTCCAAAGAAGATGATGAAACTTTTATATTGGCTTCAAAAAAGCTTTAAATATATGGGATAATTATTATTTCATTCAACTTTTTTCTGCCGTTGCTTTGATAGCAAAAATGAAAAAATCAATGAAATTTTTCAAAGTCCAAAGAAGATGATGAAACTTTTATATTGGCTTCAAAAAAGCTTTAAATATATGGATAATTATTATTTCATTCAACTTTTTTCTGCCGTTGCTTTGATAGCAAAAATGAAAAAATCAATGAAATTTTTCAAAGTCCAAAGAAGATGATGAAACTTTTATATTGGCTTCAAAAAAGCTTTAATATATGGGATAATTATTATTTCATTCAACTTTTTTCTGCCGTTGCTTTGATAGCAAAAATGAAAAAATCAATGAAATTTTTCAAAGTCCAAAGAAGATGGTTAAACTTTTATATTGGCTTCAGAATGGCCTCAATGTTATAGTTTTTTTTATTCCGCTCAACTTTTTTCTGCCGTTGCTTTGATAGCAAAAATAAAAAAATCAATGAAATTTTTCAAAGTCCAAAGAAGATGATGAAACTTTTATATTGGCTTCAGAATGGCCTCAATGTTATAGTTTTTTTTTATTCTGCTCAACTTTTTTCTGCCGTTGCTTTGATAGCAAAAATAAAAAAATCAATGAAATTTTTCAAAGTCCAAAGAAGATGATGAAACTTTTATATTGGCTTCAAAAAAGCTTTAAATATATGGGATAATTATTATTTCATTCAACTTTTTTCTGCCGTTGCTTTGATAGCAAAAATAAAAAAATCAATGAAATTTTTCAAAGTCCAAAGAAGATGGTTAAACTTTTATATTGGCTTCAGAATGGCCTCAATGTTATAGTTTTTTTTATTCCGCTCAACTTTTTTCTGCCGTTGCTTTGATAGCAAAAATAAAAAAATCAATGAAATTTTTCAAAGTCCAAAGAAGATGATGAAACTTTTATATTGGCTTCAGAATGGCCTCAATGTTATAGTTTTTTTTTATTCTGCTCAACTTTTTTCTGCCGTTGCTTTGATAGCAAAAATAAAAAAATCAATGAAATTTTTCAAAGTCCAAAGAAGATGATGAAACTTTTATATTGGCTTCAAAAAAGCTTTAAATATATGGGATAATTATTATTTCATTCAACTTTTTCTGCCGTTGCTTTGATAGCAAAAATGAAAAAATCAATGAAATTTTTCAAAGTCCAAAGAAGATGATGAAACTTTTATATTGGCTTCAAAAAAGCTTTAAATATATGGGATAATTATTATTTCATTCAACTTTTTTCTGCCGTTGCTTTGATAGCAAAAATGAAAAAATCAATGAAATTTTTCAAAGTCCAAAGAAGATGGTTAAACTTTTATATTGGCTTCAGAATGGCCTCAATGTTATAGTTTTTTTTATTCCGCTCAACTTTTTTCTGCCGTTGCTTTGATAGCAAAAATAAAAAAATCAATGAAATTTTTCAAAGTCCAAAGAAGATGATGAAACTTTTATATTGGCTTCAGAATGGCCTCAATGTTATAGTTTTTTTTTATTCTGCTCAACTTTTTTCTGCCGTTGCTTTGATAGCAAAAATGAAAAAATCAATGAAATTTTTCAAAGTCCAAAGAAGATGATGAAACTTTTATATTGGCTTCAAAAAAGCTTTAAATATATGGGATAATTATTATTTCATTCAACTTTTTTCTGCCGTTGCTTTGATAGCAAAAATAAAAAAATCAATGAAATTTTTCAAAGTCCAAAGAAGATGATGAAACTTTTATATTGGCTTCAGAATGGCCTCAATGTTATAGTTTTTTTTTATTCTGCTCAACTTTTTTCTGCCGTTGCTTTGATAGCAAAAATAAAAAAATCAATGAAATTTTTCAAAGTCCAAAGAAGATGATGAAACTTTTATATTGGCTTCAAAAAAGCTTTAAATATATGGGATAATTATTATTTCATTCAACTTTTTTCTGCCGTTGCTTTGATAGCAAAAATGAAAAAATCAATGAAATTTTTCAAAGTCCAAAGAAGATGATGAAACTTTTATATTGGCTTCAAAAAAGCTTTAATATATGGGATAATTATTATTTCATTCAACTTTTTTCTGCCGTTGCTTTGATAGCAAAAATGAAAAAATCAATGAAATTTTTCAAAGTCCAAAGAAGATGATGAAACTTTTATATTGGCTTCAAAAAGCTTTAAATATATGGGATAATTATTATTTCATTCAACTTTTTTCTGCCGTTGCTTTGATAGCAAAAATAAAAAAATCAATGAAATTTTTCAAAGTCCAAAGAAGATGATGAAACTTTTATATTGGCTTCAGAATGGCCTCAATGTTATAGTTTTTTTTTATTCTGCTCAACTTTTTTCTGCCGTTGCTTTGATAGCAAAATAAAAAAATCAATGAAATTTTTCAAAGTCCAAAGAAGATGATGAAACTTTTATATTGGCTTCAAAAAAGCTTTAAATATATGGGATAATTATTATTTCATTCAACTTTTTTCTGCCGTTGCTTTGATAGCAAAAATGAAAAAATCAATGAAATTTTTCAAAGTCCAAAGAAGATGATGAAACTTTTATATTGGCTTCAAAAAAGCTTTAAATATATGGGATAATTATTATTTCATTCAACTTTTTTCTGCCGTTGCTTTGATAGCAAAAATGAAAAAATCAATGAAATTTTTCAAAGTCCAAAGAAGATGATGAACTTTTATATTGGCTTCAAAAAAGCTTTAAATATATGGGATAATTATTATTTCATTCAACTTTTTTCTGCCGTTGCTTTGATAGCAAAAATAAAAAAATCAATGAAATTTTTCAAAGTCCAAAGAGATGATGAAACTTTTATATTGGCTTCAGAATGGCCTCAATGTTATAGTTTTTTTTTATTCTGCTCAACTTTTTTCTGCCGTTGCTTTGATAGCAAAAATAAAAAAATCAATGAAATTTTTCAAAGTCCAAAGAAGATGATGAAACTTTATATTGGCTTCAAAAAAGCTTTAAATATATGGGATAATTATTATTTCATTCAACTTTTTTCTGCCGTTGCTTTGATAGCAAAAATGAAAAAATCAATGAAATTTTTCAAAGTCCAAAGAAGATGATGAAACTTTTATATTGGCTTCAAAAAAGCTTTAAATATATGGGATAATTATTATTTCATTCAACTTTTTTCTGCCGTTGCTTTGATAGCAAAAATGAAAAAATCAATGAAATTTTTCAAAGTCCAAAGAAGATGATGAAACTTTTATATGGCTTCAAAAAGCTTTAAATATATGGATAATTATTATTTCATTCAACTTTTTTCTGCCGTTGCTTTGATAGCAAAAATGAAAAAATCATGAAATTTTTCAAAGTCCAAAGAAGATGATGAAACTTTTATATTGGCTTCAAAAAAGCTTTAAATATATGGGATAATTATTATTTCATTCAACTTTTTTCTGCCGTTGCTTTGATAGCAAAAATGAAAAAATCAATGAAATTTTTCAAAGTCCAAAGAAGATGATGAAACTTTATATTGGCTTCAAAAAAGCTTTAAATATATGGGATAATTATTATTTCATTCAACTTTTTTCTGCCGTTGCTTTGATAGCAAAAATGAAAAAATCAATGAAATTTTTCAAAGTCCAAAGAAGATGATGAAACTTTTATATGGCTTCAAAAAAGCTTTAAATATATGGGATAATTATTATTTCATTCAACTTTTTTCTGCCGTTGCTTTGATAGCAAAAATGAAAAAATCAATGAAATTTTTCAAAGTCCAAAGAAGATGATGAAACTTTTATATTGGCTTCAAAAAAGCTTTAAATATATGGGATAATTATTATTTCATTCAACTTTTTTCTGCCGTTGCTTTGATAGCAAAAATAAAAAAATCAATGAAATTTTTCAAAGTCCAAAGAAGATGATGAAACTTTTATATTGGCTTCAGAATGGCCTCAAGGTTATAGTTTTTTTTTATTCCGCTCAACTTTTTTCTGCCGTTGCTTTGATAGCAAAAATGAAAAAATCAATGAAATTTTTCAAAGTCCAAAGAAGATGATGAAACTTTTATATTGGCTTCAAAAAAGCTTTAAATATATGGGATAATTATTATTTCATTCAACTTTTTTCTGCCGTTGCTTTGATAGCAAAAATGAAAAAATCAATGAAATTTTCAAAGTCCAAAGAAGATGATGAAACTTTTATATTGGCTTCAAAAAAGCTTTAAATATATGGGATAATTATTATTTCATTCAACTTTTTTCTGCCGTTGCTTTGATAGCAAAAATGAAAAAATCAATGAAATTTTTCAAAGTCCAAAGAAGATGATGAAACTTTTATATTGGCTTCAAAAAAGCTTTAAATATATGGGATAATTATTATTTCATTCAACTTTTTTCTGCCGTTGCTTTGATAGCAAAAATAAAAAAATCAATGAAATTTTTCAAAGTCCAAAGAAGATGATGAAACTTTTATATTGGCTTCAGAATGGCCTCAAGGTTATAGTTTTTTTTTATTCCGCTCAACTTTTTTCTGCCGTTGCTTTGATAGCAAAAATGAAAAAATCAATGAAATTTTTCAAAGTCCAAAGAAGATGATGAAACTTTTATATTGGCTTCAGAATGGCCTCAAGGTTATAGTTTTTTTTATTCCGCTCAACTTTTTTCTGCCGTTGCTTTGATAGCAAAAATGAAAAAATCAATGAAATTTTTCAAAGTCCAAAGAAGATGATGAAACTTTTATATTGGCTTCAGAATGGCCTCAAGGTTATAGTTTTTTTTATTCCGCTCAACTTTTTTCTGCCTTTGCTTTGATAGCAAAAATGAAAAAATCAATGAAATTTTCAAAGTCCAAAGAAGATGATGAAACTTTTATATTGACTTCAAAAAAGCTTTAAGTATATGGGATAATTATTATTTCATTCAACTTTTTTCTGCCGTTGCTTTGATAGCAAAAATAAAAAAATCAATGAAATTTGTCAAAGTCCAAAGAAGATGATGAAACTTTTATATTGGCTTCAAAAAAGCTTTAAATATATGGGATAATTATTATTTCATTCAACTTTTTTCTGCCGTTGCTTTGATAGCAAAAATAAAAAAATCAATGAAATTTTTCAAAGTCCAAAGAAGATGATGAAACTTTTATATTGGCTTCAAAAAAGCTTTAAATATATGGGATAATTATTATTTCATTCAACTTTTTTCTGCCGTTGCTTTGATAGCAAAAATAAAAAAATCAATGAAATTTGTCAAAGTCCAAAGAAGATGATGAAACTTTTATATTGGCTTCAAAAAAGCTTTAAATATATGGGATAATTATTATTTCATTCAACTTTTTTCTGCCGTTGCTTTGATAGCAAAATAAAAAAATCAATGAAATTTGTCAAAGTCCAAAGAAGATGATGAAACTTTTATATTGGCTTCAAAAAGCTTTAAATATATGGGATAATTATTATTTCATTCAACTTTTTTCTGCCGTTGCTTTGATAGCAAAAATAAAAAAATCAATGAAATTTTTCAAAGTCCAAAGAAGATGATGAAACTTTTATATTGGCTTCAAAAAAGCTTTAAATATATGGGATAATTATTATTTCATTCAACTTTTTTCTGCCGTTGCTTTGATAGCAAAAATAAAAAAATCAATGAAATTTTTCAAAGTCCAAAGAAGATGATGAAACTTTTATATTGGCTTCAAAAAAGCTTTAAATATATGGGATAATTATTATTTCATTCAACTTTTTTCTGCCGTTGCTTTGATAGCAAAAATAAAAAAATCAATGAAATTTTTCAAAGTCCAAAGAAGATGATGAAACTTTTATATTGGCTTCAAAAAAGCTTTAAATATATGGGATAATTATTATTTCATTCAACTTTTTTCTGCCGTTGCTTTGATAGCAAAAATAAAAAAATCAATGAAATTTTTCAAAGTCCAAAGAAGATGATGAAACTTTTATATTGGCTTCAAAAAAGCTTTAAATATATGGGATAATTATTATTTCAT
>JAJQJQ010000581.1:0-20381 GCA_028622995.1 Panagrolaimus kolymaensis
AGAAGAAAAAAGATCTGTAGAACGGGAAAAAAATATTTGTTTCATAAATAAAAATATTTAAATTTAATGTTTAAAATGTTTTTCACTTAAAGTAACCTTTTTTTAAGCTTAAAAACCTTGGCAAAAATCTATAAAATCCAAAAATATTTTTCTGTTTTAAAAATCTTGTAGTTTATCTATGTTACTAAATATTCGAACTCCACTTTTTTTTTCAATCATTGAGCTCATCATCAAGATATTTGGGTTTTAAATAAATGAATAACATTAAAAAAATTTGCTGAATCATGTTTTGAATTAGAATTTTTTTTTTCAGAGGTTTTGTTGTTTTCAATATTTATTATTAAATATATTAAAATTATTCCCAACAGGATTTTGGATTCCCCCCACTGGAAGTACCTCAATCGATGAACTTTTTTTGAACACATATATCAACAACAACAACAATATAAAGGTGTTGAGAAACGAAATCAACTTTGAGTTAGAGCTTGAATTGGACCTATGCTTTTTTTAAGGCAAATATTTTTAATTAATTATATTAAAATTATTCCAAACGGGATTTTGAATCGCATGCACGGGAAGTACCTCAATCGATGAACTTTTTTTTGAACACATATATCAACAACAACAACAATATAAAGGTGTTGAGAAACGAAATCAACTTTGAGTTAGATCTTGAATTGGACCTATGCTTTTTTTAAGGCAAATATTTTTAATTATTTATTAATTATTATTCCCAACGGGATTTTGAATCGCATGCACGGGAAGTACCTCAATCGATGAACTTTTTTTTGAACACATATATCAACAACAACAACAATATAAAGGTGTTGAGAAACGAAATCAACTTTGAGTTAGAGCTTGAATTGGACCTATGCTTTTTTTAAGGCAAATATTTTTAATTAATTATATTAAAATTATTCCAAACGGGATTTTGAATCGCATGCACGGGAAGTACCTCAATCGATGAACTTTTTTTTGAACACATATATCAACAACAACAACAATATAAAGGTGTTGAGAAACGAAATCAACTTTGAGTTAGAGCTTGAATTGGACCTATGCTTTTTTAAGGCAAATATTTTTAATTAATTATATTAAAATTATTCCAAACGGGATTTTGAATCGCATGCACGGGAAGTACCTCAATCGATGAACTTTTTTTTGAACACATATATCAACAACAACAACAATATAAAGGTGTTGAGAAACGAAATCAACTTTGAGTTAGAGCTTGAATTGGACCTATGCTTTTTTTAAGGCAAATATTTTTAATTAATTATATTAAAATTATTCCAAACGGGATTTTGAATCGCATGCACGGGAAGTACCTCAATCGATGAACTTTTTTTTGAACACATATATCAACAACAACAACAATATAAAGGTGTTGAGAAACGAAATCAACTTTGAGTTAGATCTTGAATTGGACCTATGCTTTTTTAAGGCAAATATTTTTAATTAATTATATTAAAATTATTCCAAACGGGATTTTGAATCGCATGCACGGGAAGTACCTCAATCGATGAACTTTTTTTTGAACACATATATCAACAACAACAACAATATAAAGGTGTTGAGAAACGAAATCAACTTTGAGTTAGAGCTTGAATTGGACCTATGCTTTTTTAAGGCAAATATTTTTAATTATTTATTTAATTATTATTCCCAACGGGATTTTGAATCGCATGCACGGGAAGTACCTCAATCGATGAACTTTTTTTTGAACACATATATCAACAACAACAACAATATAAAGGTGTTGAGAAACGAAATCAACTTTGAGTTAGAGCTTGAATTGGACCTATGCTTTTTTTAAGGCAAATATTTTTAATTAATTATATTAAAATTATTCCCAACGGGATTTTGAATCGCATGCACGGGAAGTACCTCAAATGTGATCCATTATTTATTTATGAAGCATTTAGGTACCTTAATTGAATTTAAAACTTTTTGAATAAGAAAAAAATTGCAGAGGAAAAGTGTTTTATTTTTATCGATATTTTTGCATTTTTACACACGTTTTCAATGATATTTTTCCAATCCGATCCTATCCTATGGTGCCGATTTAGAAGCCTTCATTTATTTTATGAACACTTGTACGAAGCTTTGTCGATGCCATTCTTGAAATGTGTTGGGTTTGATGGAGTTTTTTAGTTGAAAAGTAACAAAAAAAGAAGAAAAAAAGATCTGTAGAACGGGAAAAAAATATTTGTTTCATAAATAAAAATATTTAAATTTAATGTTTAAAATGTTTTTCACTTAAAGTAACCTTTTTTTAAGCTTAAAAACCTTGGCAAAAATCTATAAAATCCAAAAATATTTTTCTGTTTTAAAAATCTTGTAGTTTATCTATTTTACTAAATATTCGAACTCCACTTTTTTTTTCAATCATTGAGCTCATCATCAAGATATTGGGTTTTAAATAAATGAATAACATTAAAAAATTTGCTGAATCATGTTTTGAATTAGAATTTTTTTTTTCAGAGGTTTTGTTGTTTTCAATATTTATTATTAAATATATTAAAATTATTCCCAACAGGATTTTGGATTCCCCCCACTGGAAGTACCTCAATCGATGAACTTTTTTTGAACACATATATCAACAACAACAACAATATAAAGGTGTTGAGAAACGAAATCAACTTTGAGTTAGAGCTTGAATTGGACCTATGCTTTTTTTAAGGCAAATATTTTTAATTAATTATATTAAAATTATTCCAAACGGGATTTGAATCGCATGCACGGGAAGTACCTCAATCGATGAACTTTTTTTTGAACACATATATCAACAACAACAACAATATAAAGGTGTTGAGAAACGAAATCAACTTTGAGTTAGATCTTGAATTGGACCTATGCTTTTTTTAAGGCAAATATTTTTAATTAATTATATTAAAATTATTCCAAACGGGATTTTGAATCGCATGCACGGGAAGTACCTCAATCGATGAACTTTTTTTTGAACACATATATCAACAACAACAACAATATAAAGGTGTTGAGAAACGAAATCAACTTTGAGTGAGATCTTGAATTGGACCTATGCTTTTTTTAAGGCAAATATTTTTAATTATTTATTTAATTATTATTCCCAACGGGATTTTGAATCGCATGCACGGGAAGTACCTCAATCGATGAACTTTTTTTTGAACACATATATCAACAACAACAACAATATAAAGGTGTTGAGAAACGAAATCAACTTTGAGTTAGATCTTGAATTGGACCTATGCTTTTTTTAAGGCAAATATTTTTAATTAATTATATTAAAATTATTCCAAACGGGATTTTGAATCGCATGCACGGGAAGTACCTCAATCGATGAACTTTTTTTTGAACACATATATCAACAACAACAACAATATAAAGGTGTTGAGAAACGAAATCAACTTTGAGTTAGATCTTGAATTGGACCTATGCTTTTTTAAGGCAAATATTTTTAATTAATTATATTAAAATTATTCCAAACGGGATTTTGAATCGCATGCACGGGAAGTACCTCAATCGATGAACTTTTTTTTGAACACATATATCAACAACAACAACAATATAAAGGTGTTGAGAAACGAAATCAACTTTGAGTTAGAGCTTGAATTGGACCTATGCTTTTTTAAGGCAAATATTTTTAATTATTTATTTAATTATTATTCCCAACGGGATTTTGAATCGCATGCACGGGAAGTACCTCAATCGATGAACTTTTTTTTGAACACATATATCAACAACAACAACAATATAAAGGTGTTGAGAAACGAAATCAACTTTGAGTTAGAGCTTGAATTGGACCTATGCTTTTTTTAAGGCAAATATTTTTAATTAATTATATTAAAATTATTCCCAACGGGATTTTGAATCGCATGCACGGGAAGTACCTCAAATGTGATCCATTATTTATTTATGAAGCATTTAGGTACCTTAATTGAATTTAAAACTTTTTGAATAAGAAAAAAAATTGCAAAGGAAAAGTGTTTTATTTTTATCGATATTTTTGCATTTTTACACACGTTTTCAATGATATTTTTCCAATCCGATCCTATCCTATGGTGCCGATTTAGAAGCCTTCATTTATTTTATGAACACTTGTACGAAGCTTTGTCGATGCCCATTCTTGAAATGTGTTGGGTTTGATGGAGTTTTTTAGTTGAAAAGTAACAAAAAAAGAAGAAAAAAAGATCTGTAGAACGGGAAAAAAATATTTGTTTCATAAATAAAAATATTTAAATTTAATGTTTAAAATGTTTTTCACTTAAAGTAACCTTTTTTTAAGCTTAAAAACCTTGGCAAAAATCTATAAAATCCAAAAATATTTTTCTGTTTTAAAAATCTTGTAGTTTATCTATTTTACTAAATATTCGAACTCCACTTTTTTTTTCAATCATTGAGCTCATCATCAAGATATTTGGGTTTTAAATAAATGAATAACATTAAAAAAATTTGCTGAATCATGTTTTGAATTAGAATTTTTTTTTTCAGAGGTTTTGTTGTTTTCAATATTTATTATTAAATATATTAAAATTATTCCCAACAGGATTTTGGATTCCCCCCACTGGAAGTACCTCAATCGATGAACTTTTTTTGAACACATATATCAACAACAACAACAATATAAAGGTGTTGAGAAACGAAATCAACTTTGAGTTAGATCTTGAATTGGACCTATGCTTTTTTTAAGGCAAATATTTTTAATTATTTATATTAAAATTATTCCAAACGGGATTTTGAATCGCATGCACGGGAAGTACCTCAATCGATGAACTTTTTTTTGAACACATATATCAACAACAACAACAATATAAAGGTGTTGAGAAACGAAATCAACTTTGAGTTAGAGCTTGAATTGGACCTATGCTTTTTTTAAGGCAAATATTTTTAATTATTTATTTAATTATTATTCCCAACGGGATTTTGAATCGCATGCACGGGAAGTACCTCAATCGATGAACTTTTTTTTGAACACCTATATCAACAACAACAACAATATAAAGGTGTTGAGAAACGAAATCAACTTTGAGTTAGATCTTGAATTGGACCTATGCTTTTTTTAAGGCAAATATTTTTAATTATTTATATTAAAATTATTCCAAACGGGATTTTGAATCGCATGCACGGGAAGTACCTCAATCGATGAACTTTTTTTTGAACACATATATCAACAACAACAACAATATAAAGGTGTTGAGAAACGAAATCAACTTTGAGTTAGAGCTTGAATTGGACCTATGCTTTTTTTAAGGCAAATATTTTTAATTATTTATTTAATTATTATTCCCAACGGGATTTTGAATCGCATGCACGGGAAGTACCTCAATCGATGAACTTTTTTTTGAACACATATATCAACAACAACAACAATATAAAGGTGTTGAGAAACGAAATCAACTTTGAGTTAGAGCTTGAATTGGACCTATGCTTTTTTTAAGGCAAATATTTTTAATTATTTATTTAATTATTATTCCCAACGGGATTTTGAATCGCATGCACGGGAAGTACCTCAATCGATGAACTTTTTTTTGAACACATATATCAACAACAACAACAATATAAAGGTGTTGAGAAACGAAATCAACTTTGAGTTAGATCTTGAATTGGACCTATGCTTTTTTTAAGGCAAATATTTTTAATTATTTATTTAATTATTATTCCCAACGGGATTTTGAATCGCATGCACGGGAAGTACCTCAATCGATGAACTTTTTTTTGAACACATATATCAACAACAACAACAATATAAAGGTGTTGAGAAACGAAATCAACTTTGAGTTAGAGCTTGAATTGGACCTATGCTTTTTTTAAGGCAAATATTTTTAATTATTTATATTAAAATTATTCCAAACGGGATTTTGAATCGCATGCACGGGAAGTACCTCAATCGATGAACTTTTTTTTGAACACATATATCAACAACAACAACAATATAAAGGTGTTGAGAAACGAAATCAACTTTGAGTTAGAGCTTGAATTGGACCTATGCTTTTTTTAAGGCAAATATTTTTAATTAATTATATTAAAATTATTCCCAACGGGATTTTGAATCGCATGCACGGGAAGTACCTCAATCGATGAACTTTTTTTTGAACACATATATCAACAACAACAACAATATAAAGGTGTTGAGAAACGAAATCAACTTTGAGTTAGAGCTTGAATTGGACCTATGCTTTTTTAAGGCAAATATTTTTAATTAATTATATTAAAATTATTCCAAACGGGATTTTGAATCGCATGCACGGGAAGTACCTCAATCGATGAACTTTTTTTTGAACACATATATCAACAACAACAACAATATAAAGGTGTTGAGAAACGAAATCAACTTTGAGTTAGAGCTTGAATTGGACCTATGCTTTTTTAAGGCAAATATTTTTAATTATTTATTTAATTATTATTCCCAACGGGATTTTGAATCGCATGCACGGGAAGTACCTCAATCGATGAACTTTTTTTTGAACACATACATCAACAACAACAACAATATAAAGGTGTTGAGAAACGAAATCAACTTTGAGTTAGATCTTGAATTGGACCTATGCTTTTTTTAAGGCAAATATTTTTAATTATTTATTTAATTATTATTCCCAACGGGATTTTGAATCGCATGCACGGGAAGTACCTCAATCGATGAACTTTTTTTTGAACACATATATCAACAACAACAACAATATAAAGGTGTTGAGAAACGAAATCAACTTTGAGTTAGATCTTGAATTGGACCTATGCTTTTTTTAAGGCAAATATTTTTAATTATTTATTTAATTATTATTCCCAACGGGATTTTGAATCGCATGCACGGGAAGTACCTCAATCGATGAACTTTTTTTTGAACACATATATCAACAACAACAACAATATAAAGGTGTTGAGAAACGAAATCAACTTTGAGTTAGAGCTTGAATTGGACCTATGCTTTTTTTAAGGCAAATATTTTTAATTAATTATATTAAAATTATTCCAAACGGGATTTTGAATCGCATGCACGGGAAGTACCTCAATCGATGAACTTTTTTTTGAACACATATATCAACAACAACAACAATATAAAGGTGTTGAGAAACGAAATCAACTTTGAGTTAGAGCTTGAATTGGACCTATGCTTTTTTTAAGGCAAATATTTTTAATTAATTATATTAAAATTATTCCAAACGGGATTTTGAATCGCATGCACGGGAAGTACCTCAATCGATGAACTTTTTTTTGAACACATATATCAACAACAACAACAATATAAAGGTGTTGAGAAACGAAATCAACTTTGAGTTAGATCTTGAATTGGACCTATGCTTTTTTTAAGGCAAATATTTTTAATTATTTATTTAATTATTATTCCCAACGGGATTTTGAATCGCATGCACGGGAAGTACCTCAATCGATGAACTTTTTTTTGAACACATATATCAACAACAACAACAATATAAAGGTGTTGAGAAACGAAATCAACTTTGAGTTAGAGCTTGAATTGGACCTATGCTTTTTTTAAGGCAAATATTTTTAATTAATTATATTAAAATTATTCCAAACGGGATTTTGAATCGCATGCACGGGAAGTACCTCAATCGATGAACTTTTTTTTGAACACATATATCAACAACAACAACAATATAAAGGTGTTGAGAAACGAAATCAACTTTGAGTTAGAGCTTGAATTGGACCTATGCTTTTTTTAAGGCAAATATTTTTAATTATTTATTTAATTATTATTCCCAACGGGATTTTGAATCGCATGCACGGGAAGTACCTCAATCGATGAACTTTTTTTTGAACACATATATCAACAACAACAACAATATAAAGGTGTTGAGAAACGAAATCAACTTTGAGTTAGAGCTTGAATTGGACCTATGCTTTTTTTAAGGCAAATATTTTTAATTAATTATATTAAAATTATTCCCAACGGGATTTTGAATCGCATGCACGGGAAGTACCTCAATCGATGAACTTTTTTTTGAACACATATATCAACAACAACAACAATATAAAGGTGTTGAGAAACGAAATCAACTTTGAGTTAGAGCTTGAATTGGACCTATGCTTTTTTAAGGCAAATATTTTTAATTAATTATATTAAAATTATTCCAAACGGGATTTTGAATCGCATGCACGGGAAGTACCTCAATCGATGAACTTTTTTTTGAACACATATATCAACAACAACAACAATATAAAGGTGTTGAGAAACGAAATCAACTTTGAGTTAGAGCTTGAATTGGACCTATGCTTTTTTAAGGCAAATATTTTTAATTATTTATTTAATTATTATTCCCAACGGGATTTTGAATCGCATGCACGGGAAGTACCTCAATCGATGAACTTTTTTTTGAACACATACATCAACAACAACAACAATATAAAGGTGTTGAGAAACGAAATCAACTTTGAGTTAGATCTTGAATTGGACCTATGCTTTTTTTAAGGCAAATATTTTTAATTATTTATTTAATTATTATTCCCAACGGGATTTTGAATCGCATGCACGGGAAGTACCTCAATCGATGAACTTTTTTTTGAACACATATATCAACAACAACAACAATATAAAGGTGTTGAGAAACGAAATCAACTTTGAGTTAGATCTTGAATTGGACCTATGCTTTTTTTAAGGCAAATATTTTTAATTATTTATTTAATTATTATTCCCAACGGGATTTTGAATCGCATGCACGGGAAGTACCTCAATCGATGAACTTTTTTTTGAACACATATATCAACAACAACAACAATATAAAGGTGTTGAGAAACGAAATCAACTTTGAGTTAGAGCTTGAATTGGACCTATGCTTTTTTTAAGGCAAATATTTTTAATTAATTATATTAAAATTATTCCAAACGGGATTTTGAATCGCATGCACGGGAAGTACCTCAATCGATGAACTTTTTTTTGAACACATATATCAACAACAACAACAATATAAAGGTGTTGAGAAACGAAATCAACTTTGAGTTAGAGCTTGAATTGGACCTATGCTTTTTTTAAGGCAAATATTTTTAATTAATTATATTAAAATTATTCCAAACGGGATTTTGAATCGCATGCACGGGAAGTACCTCAATCGATGAACTTTTTTTTGAACACATATATCAACAACAACAACAATATAAAGGTGTTGAGAAACGAAATCAACTTTGAGTTAGATCTTGAATTGGACCTATGCTTTTTTTAAGGCAAATATTTTTAATTATTTATTTAATTATTATTCCCAACGGGATTTTGAATCGCATGCACGGGAAGTACCTCAATCGATGAACTTTTTTTTGAACACATATATCAACAACAACAACAATATAAAGGTGTTGAGAAACGAAATCAACTTTGAGTTAGAGCTTGAATTGGACCTATGCTTTTTTTAAGGCAAATATTTTTAATTAATTATATTAAAATTATTCCAAACGGGATTTTGAATCGCATGCACGGGAAGTACCTCAATCGATGAACTTTTTTTTGAACACATATATCAACAACAACAACAATATAAAGGTGTTGAGAAACGAAATCAACTTTGAGTTAGAGCTTGAATTGGACCTATGCTTTTTTTAAGGCAAATATTTTTAATTATTTATTTAATTATTATTCCCAACGGGATTTTGAATCGCATGCACGGGAAGTACCTCAATCGATGAACTTTTTTTTGAACACATACATCAACAACAACAACAATATAAAGGTGTTGAGAAACGAAATCAACTTTGAGTTAGATCTTGAATTGGACCTATGCTTTTTTTAAGGCAAATATTTTTAATTATTTATTTAATTATTATTCCCAACGGGATTTTGAATCGCATGCACGGGAAGTACCTCAATCGATGAACTTTTTTTTGAACACATATATCAACAACAACAACAATATAAAGGTGTTGAGAAACGAAATCAACTTTGAGTTAGAGCTTGAATTGGACCTATGCTTTTTTAAGGCAAATATTTTTAATTATTTATTTAATTATTATTCCCAACGGGATTTTGAATCGCATGCACGGGAAGTACCTCAATCGATGAACTTTTTTTTGAACACATATATCAACAACAACAACAATATAAAGGTGTTGAGAAACGAAATCAACTTTGAGTTAGAGCTTGAATTGGACCTATGCTTTTTTAAGGCAAATATTTTTAATTATTTATTTAATTATTATTCCCAACGGGATTTTGAATCGCATGCACGGGAAGTACCTCAATCGATGAACTTTTTTTTGAACACATATATCAACAACAACAACAATATAAAGGTGTTGAGAAACGAAATCAACTTTGAGTTAGAGCTTGAATTGGACCTATGCTTTTTTTAAGGCAAATATTTTTTAATTAATTATATTAAAATTATTCCAAACGGGATTTTGAATCGCATGCACGGGAAGTACCTCAATCGATGAACTTTTTTTTGAACACATATATCAACAACAACAACAATATAAAGGTGTTGAGAAACGAAATCAACTTTGAGTTAGAGCTTGAATTGGACCTATGCTTTTTTTAAGGCAAATATTTTTAATTAATTATATTAAAATTATTCCAAACGGGATTTTGAATCGCATGCACGGGAAGTACCTCAATCGATGAACTTTTTTTTGAACACATATATCAACAACAACAACAATATAAAGGTGTTGAGAAACGAAATCAACTTTGAGTTAGATCTTGAATTGGACCTATGCTTTTTTTAAGGCAAATATTTTTAATTATTTATTTAATTATTATTCCCAACGGGATTTTGAATCGCATGCACGGGAAGTACCTCAATCGATGAACTTTTTTTTGAACACATATATCAACAACAACAACAATATAAAGGTGTTGAGAAACGAAATCAACTTTGAGTTAGAGCTTGAATTGGACCTATGCTTTTTTTAAGGCAAATATTTTTAATTAATTATATTAAAATTATTCCAAACGGGATTTTGAATCGCATGCACGGGAAGTACCTCAATCGATGAACTTTTTTTTGAACACATATATCAACAACAACAACAATATAAAGGTGTTGAGAAACGAAATCAACTTTGAGTTAGAGCTTGAATTGGACCTATGCTTTTTTTAAGGCAAATATTTTTAATTATTTATTTAATTATTATTCCCAACGGGATTTTGAATCGCATGCACGGGAAGTACCTCAATCGATGAACTTTTTTTTGAACACATACATCAACAACAACAACAATATAAAGGTGTTGAGAAACGAAATCAACTTTGAGTTAGATCTTGAATTGGACCTATGCTTTTTTTAAGGCAAATATTTTTAATTATTTATTTAATTATTATTCCCAACGGGATTTTGAATCGCATGCACGGGAAGTACCTCAATCGATGAACTTTTTTTTGAACACATATATCAACAACAACAACAATATAAAGGTGTTGAGAAACGAAATCAACTTTGAGTTAGAGCTTGAATTGGACCTATGCTTTTTTAAGGCAAATATTTTTAATTATTTATTTAATTATTATTCCCAACGGGATTTTGAATCGCATGCACGGGAAGTACCTCAATCGATGAACTTTTTTTTGAACACATATATCAACAACAACAACAATATAAAGGTGTTGAGAAACGAAATCAACTTTGAGTTAGAGCTTGAATTGGACCTATGCTTTTTTAAGGCAAATATTTTTAATTAATTATATTAAAATTATTCCAAACGGGATTTTGAATCGCATGCACGGGAAGTACCTCAATCGATGAACTTTTTTTTGAACACATATATCAACAACAACAACAATATAAAGGTGTTGAGAAACGAAATCAACTTTGAGTTAGATCTTGAATTGGACCTATGCTTTTTTTAAGGCAAATATTTTTAATTAATTATATTAAAATTATTCCAAACGGGATTTTGAATCGCATGCACGGGAAGTACCTCAATCGATGAACTTTTTTTTGAACACATATATCAACAACAACAACAATATAAAGGTGTTGAGAAACGAAATCAACTTTGAGTTAGATCTTGAATTGGACCTATGCTTTTTTTAAGGCAAATATTTTTAATTATTTATTTAATTATTATTCCCAACGGGATTTTGAATCGCATGCACGGGAAGTACCTCAATCGATGAACTTTTTTTTGAACACATATATCAACAACAACAACAATATAAAGGTGTTGAGAAACGAAATCAACTTTGAGTTAGAGCTTGAATTGGACCTATGCTTTTTTTAAGGCAAATATTTTTAATTAATTATATTAAAATTATTCCAAACGGGATTTTGAATCGCATGCACGGGAAGTACCTCAATCGATGAACTTTTTTTTGAACACATATATCAACAACAACAACAATATAAAGGTGTTGAGAAACGAAATCAACTTTTAGTTAGATCTTGAATTGGACCTATGCTTTTTTTAAGGCAAATATTTTTAATTATTTATTTAATTATTATTCCCAACGGGATTTTGAATCGCATGCACGGGAAGTACCTCAATCGATGAACTTTTTTTTGAACACATATATCAACAACAACAACTATATAAAGGTGTTGAGAAACGAAATCAACTTTGAGTTAGATCTTGAATTGGACCTATGCTTTTTTTAAGGCAAATATTTTTAATTAATTATATTAAAATTATTCCAAACGGGATTTTGAATCGCATGCACGGGAAGTACCTCAATCGATGAACTTTTTTTTGAACACATATATCAACAACAACAACAATATAAAGGTGTTGAGAAACGAAATCAACTTTGAGTTAGATCTTGAATTGGACCTATGCTTTTTTTAAGGCAAATATTTTTAATTATTTATTTAATTATTATTCCCAACGGGATTTTGAATCGCATGCACGGGAAGTACCTCAATCGATGAACTTTTTTTTGAACACATATATCAACAACAACAACAATATAAAGGTGTTGAGAAACGAAATCAACTTTGAGTTAGAGCTTGAATTGGACCTATGCTTTTTTAAGGCAAATATTTTTAATTATTTATTTAATTATTATTCCCAACGGGATTTTGAATCGCATGCACGGGAAGTACCTCAATCGATGAACTTTTTTTTGAACACATATATCAACAACAACAACAATATAAAGGTGTTGAGAAACGAAATCAACTTTGAGTTAGATCTTGAATTGGACCTATGCTTTTTTTAAGGCAAATATTTTTAATTAATTATATTAAAATTATTCCAAACGGGATTTTGAATCGCATGCACGGGAAGTACCTCAATCGATGAACTTTTTTTTGAACACATATATCAACAACAACAACAATATAAAGGTGTTGAGAAACGAAATCAACTTTGAGTTAGAGCTTGAATTGGACCTATGCTTTTTTTAAGGCAAATATTTTTAATTAATTATATTAAAATTATTCCCAACGGGATTTTGAATCGCATGCACGGGAAGTACCTCAATCGATGAACTTTTTTTTGAACACATATATCAACAACAACAACAATATAAAGGTGTTGAGAAACGAAATCAACTTTGAGTTAGAGCTTGAATTGGACCTATGCTTTTTTTAAGGCAAATATTTTTAATTAATTATATTAAAATTATTCCAAACGGGATTTTGAATCGCATGCACGGGAAGTACCTCAATCGATGAACTTTTTTTTGAACACATATATCAACAACAACAACAATATAAAGGTGTTGAGAAACGAAATCAACTTTGAGTTAGAGCTTGAATTGGACCTATGCTTTTTTTAAGGCAAATATTTTTAATTAATTATATTAAAATTATTCCCAACGGGATTTTGAATCGCATGCACGGGAAGTACCTCAATCGATGAACTTTTTTTTGAACACATATATCAACAACAACAACAATATAAAGGTGTTGAGAAACGAAATCAACTTTGAGTTAGAGCTTGAATTGGACCTATGCTTTTTTTAAGGCAAATATTTTTAATTAATTATATTAAAATTATTCCCAACGGGATTTTGAATCGCATGCACGGGAAGTACCTCAATCGATGAACTTTTTTTTGAACACATATATCAACAACAACAACAATATAAAGGTGTTGAGAAACGAAATCAACTTTGAGTTAGAGCTTGAATTGGACCTATGCTTTTTTTAAGGCAAATATTTTTAATTAATTATATTAAAATTATTCCCAACGGGATTTTGAATCGCATGCACGGGAAGTACCTCAAATGTGATCCATTATTTATTTATGAAGCATTTAGGTACCTTAATTGAATTTAAAACTTTTTGAATAAGAAAAAAAATTGCAGAGGAAAAGTGTTTTATTTTTATCGATATTTATGCATTTTTACACACGTTTTCAATGATATTTTTCCAATCCGATCCTATCCTATGGTGCCGATTTAGAAGCCTTCATTTATTTTATGAACACTTGTACGAAGCTTTGTCGATGCCCATTCTTGAAATGTGTTGGGTTTGATGGAGTTTTTTAGTTGAAAAGTAACAAAAAAAGAAGAAAAAAAGATCTGTAGAACGGGAAAAAAATATTTGTTTCATAAATAAAAATATTTAAATTTAATGTTTAAAATGTTTTTCACTTAAAGTAACCTTTTTTTAAGCTTAAAAACCTTGGCAAAAATCTATAAAATCCAAAAATATTTTTCTGTTTTAAAAATCTTGTAGTTTATCTATTTTACTAAATATTCGAACTCCACTTTTTTTTTCAATCATTGAGCTCATCATCAAGATATTTGGGTTTTAAATAAATGAATAACATTAAAAAAATTTGCTGAATCATGTTTTGAATTAGAATTTTTTTTTTCAGAGGTTTTGTTGTTTTCAATATTTATTATTAAATATATTAAAATTATTCCAAACGGGATTTTGAATCGCATGCACGGGAAGTACCTCAATCGATGAACTTTTTTTTGAACACATATATCAACAACAACAACAATATAAAGGTGTTGAGAAACGAAATCAACTTTGAGTTAGAGCTTGAATTGGACCTATGCTTTTTTTAAGGCAAATATTTTTAATTATTTATTTAATTATTATTCCCAACGGGATTTTGAATCGCATGCACGGGAAGTACCTCAATCGATGAACTTTTTTTTGAACACATATATCAACAACAACAACAATATAAAGGTGTTGAGAAACGAAATCAACTTTGAGTTAGAGCTTGAATTGGACCTATGCTTTTTTTAAGGCAAATATTTTTAATTAATTATATTAAAATTATTCCCAACGGGATTTTGAATCGCATGCACGGGAAGTACCTCAATCGATGAACTTTTTTTTGAACACATATATCAACAACAACAACAATATAAAGGTGTTGAGAAACGAAATCAACTTTGAGTTAGAGCTTGAATTGGACCTATGCTTTTTTTAAGGCAAATATTTTTAATTAATTATATTAAAATTATTCCCAACGGGATTTTGAATCGCATGCACGGGAAGTACCTCAATCGATGAACTTTTTTTTGAACACATATATCAACAACAACAACAATATAAAGGTGTTGAGAAACGAAATCAACTTTGAGTTAGAGCTTGAATTGGACCTATGCTTTTTTTAAGGCAAATATTTTTAATTAATTATATTAAAATTATTCCCAACGGGATTTTGAATCGCATGCACGGGAAGTACCTCAAATGTGATCCATTATTTATTTATGAAGCATTTAGGTACCTTAATTGAATTTAAAACTTTTTGAATAAGAAAAAAAATTGCAGAGGAAAAGTGTTTTATTTTTATCGATATTTATGCATTTTTACACACGTTTTCAATGATATTTTTCCAATCCGATCCTATCCTATGGTGCCGATTTAGAAGCCTTCATTTATTTTATGAACACTTGTACGAAGCTTTGTCGATGCCCATTCTTGAAATGTGTTGGGTTTGATGGAGTTTTTTAGTTGAAAAGTAACAAAAAAAGAAGAAAAAAAGATCTGTAGAACGGGAAAAAAATATTTGTTTCATAAATAAAAATATTTAAATTTAATGTTTAAAATGTTTTTCACTTAAAGTAACCTTTTTTTAAGCTTAAAAACCTTGGCAAAAATCTATAAAATCCAAAAATATTTTTCTGTTTTAAAAATCTTGTAGTTTATCTATTTTACTAAATATTCGAACTCCACTTTTTTTTTCAATCATTGAGCTCATCATCAAGATATTTGGGTTTTAAATAAATGAATAACATTAAAAAAATTTGCTGAATCATGTTTTGAATTAGAATTTTTTTTTTCAGAGGTTTTGTTGTTTTCAATATTTATTATTAAATATATTAAAATTATTCCAAACGGGATTTTGAATCGCATGCACGGGAAGTACCTCAATCGATGAACTTTTTTTTGAACACATATATCAACAACAACAACAATATAAAGGTGTTGAGAAACGAAATCAACTTTGAGTTAGAGCTTGAATTGGACCTATGCTTTTTTTAAGGCAAATATTTTTAATTATTTATTTAATTATTATTCCCAACGGGATTTTGAATCGCATGCACGGGAAGTACCTCAATCGATGAACTTTTTTTTGAACACATATATCAACAACAACAACAATATAAAGGTGTTGAGAAACGAAATCAACTTTGAGTTAGAGCTTGAATTGGACCTATGCTTTTTTTAAGGCAAATATTTTTAATTAATTATATTAAAATTATTCCCAACGGGATTTTGAATCGCATGCACGGGAAGTACCTCAATCGATGAACTTTTTTTTGAACACATATATCAACAACAACAACAATATAAAGGTGTTGAGAAACGAAATCAACTTTGAGTTAGAGCTTGAATTGGACCTATGCTTTTTTTAAGGCAAATATTTTTAATTAATTATATTAAAATTATTCCCAACGGGATTTTGAATCGCATGCACGGGAAGTACCTCAATCGATGAACTTTTTTTTGAACACATATATCAACAACAACAACAATATAAAGGTGTTGAGAAACGAAATCAACTTTGAGTTAGAGCTTGAATTGGACCTATGCTTTTTTTAAGGCAAATATTTTTAATTAATTATATTAAAATTATTCCCAACGGGATTTTGAATCGCATGCACGGGAAGTACCTCAAATGTGATCCATTATTTATTTATGAAGCATTTAGGTACCTTAATTGAATTTAAAACTTTTTGAATAAGAAAAAAAATTGCAGAGGAAAAGTGTTTTATTTTTATCGATATTTATGCATTTTTACACACGTTTTCAATGATATTTTTCCAATCCGATCCTATCCTATGGTGCCGATTTAGAAGCCTTCATTTATTTTATGAACACTTGTACGAAGCTTTGTCGATGCCCATTCTTGAAATGTGTTGGGTTTGATGGAGTTTTTTAGTTGAAAAGTAACAAAAAAAGAAGAAAAAAAGATCTGTAGAACGGGAAAAAAATATTTGTTTCATAAATAAAAATATTTAAATTTAATGTTTAAAATGTTTTTCACTTAAAGTAACCTTTTTTTAAGCTTAAAAACCTTGGCAAAAATCTATAAAATCCAAAAATATTTTTCTGTTTTAAAAATCTTGTAGTTTATCTATTTTACTAAATATTCGAACTCCACTTTTTTTTTCAATCATTGAGCTCATCATCAAGATATTTGGGTTTTAAATAAATGAATAACATTAAAAAAATTTGCTGAATCATGTTTTGAATTAGAATTTTTTTTTTCAGAGGTTTTGTTGTTTTCAATATTTATTATTAAATATATTAAAATTATTCCCAACAGGATTTTGGATTCCCCCCACTGGAAGTACCTCAATCGATGAACTTTTTTTTGAACACATATATCAACAACAACAACAATATAAAGGTGTTGAGAAACGAAATCAACTTTGAGTTAGAGCTTGAATTGGACCTATGCTTTTTTTAAGGCAAATATTTTTAATTATTTATTTAATTATTATTCCCAACGGGATTTTGAATCGCATGCACGGGAAGTACCTCAATCGATGAACTTTTTTTTGAACACATATATCAACAACAACAACAATATAAAGGTGTTGAGAAACGAAATCAACTTTGAGTTAGAGCTTGAATTGGACCTATGCTTTTTTTAAGGCAAATATTTTTAATTAATTATATTAAAATTATTCCCAACGGGATTTTGAATCGCATGCACGGGAAGTACCTCAAATGTGATCCATTATTTATTTATGAAGCATTTAGGTACCTTAATTGAATTTAAAACTTTTTGAATAAGAAAAAAAATTGCAGAGGAAAAGTGTTTTATTTTTATCGATATTTATGCATTTTTACACACGTTTTCAATGATATTTTTCCAATCCGATCCTATCCTATGGTGCCGATTTAGAAGCCTTCATTTATTTTATGAACACTTGTACGAAGCTTTGTCGATGCCCATTCTTGAAATGTGTTGGGTTTGATGGAGTTTTTTAGTTGAAAAGTAACAAAAAAAGAAGAAAAAAAGATCTGTAGAACGGGAAAAAAATATTTGTTTCATAAATAAAAATATTTAAATTTAATGTTTAAAATGTTTTTCACTTAAAGTAACCTTTTTTTAAGCTTAAAAACCTTGGCAAAAATCTATAAAATCCAAAAATATTTTTCTGTTTTAAAAATCTTGTAGTTTATCTATTTTACTAAATATTCGAACTCCACTTTTTTTTTCAATCATTGAGCTCATCATCAAGATATTTGGGTTTTAAATAAATGAATAACATTAAAAAAATTTGCTGAATCATGTTTTGAATTAGAATTTTTTTTTTCAGAGGTTTTGTTGTTTTCAATATTTATTATTAAATATATTAAAATTATTCCCAACAGGATTTTGGATTCCCCCCACTGGAAGTACCTCAATCGATGAACTTTTTTTTGAACACATATATCAACAACAACAACAATATAAAGGTGTTGAGAAACGAAATCAACTTTGAGTTAGAGCTTGAATTGGACCTATGCTTTTTTTAAGGCAAATATTTTTAATTAATTATATTAAAATTATTCCCAACGGGATTTTGAATCGCATGCACGGGAAGTACCTCAAATGTGATCCATTATTTATTTATGAAGCATTTAGGTACCTTAATTGAATTTAAAACTTTTTGAATAAGAAAAAAAATTGCAGAGGAAAAGTGTTTTATTTTTATCGATATTTATGCATTTTTACACACGTTTTCAATGATATTTTTCCAATCCGATCCTATCCTATGGTGCCGATTTAGAAGCCTTCATTTATTTTATGAACACTTGTACGAAGCTTTGTCGATGCCCATTCTTGAAATGTGTTGGGTTTGATGGAGTTTTTTAGTTGAAAAGTAACAAAAAAAGAAGAAAAAAAGATCTGTAGAACGGGAAAAAAATATTTGTTTCATAAATAAAAATATTTAAATTTAATGTTTAAAATGTTTTTCACTTAAAGTAACCTTTTTTTAAGCTTAAAAACCTTGGCAAAAATCTATAAAATCCAAAAATATTTTTCTGTTTTAAAAATCTTGTAGTTTATCTATTTTACTAAATATTCGAACTCCACTTTTTTTTTCAATCATTGAGCTCATCATCAAGATATTTGGGTTTTAAATAAATGAATAACATTAAAAAAATTTGCTGAATCATGTTTTGAATTAGAATTTTTTTTTTCAGAGGTTTTGTTGTTTTCAATATTTATTATTAAATATATTAAAATTATTCCCAACAGGATTTTGGATTCCCCCCACTGGAAGTACCTCAATCGATGAACTTTTTTTTGAACACATATATCAACAACAACAACAATATAAAGGTGTTGAGAAACGAAATCAACTTTGAGTTAGAGCTTGAATTGGACCTATGCTTTTTTTAAGGCAAATATTTTTAATTAATTATATTAAAATTATTCCCAACGGGATTTTGAATCGCATGCACGGGAAGTACCTCAAATGTGATCCATTATTTATTTATGAAGCATTTAGGTACCTTAATTGAATTTAAAACTTTTTGAATAAGAAAAAAAATTGCAGAGGAAAAGTGTTTTATTTTTATCGATATTTATGCATTTTTACACACGTTTTCAATGATATTTTTCCAATCCGATCCTATCCTATGGTGCCGATTTAGAAGCCTTCATTTATTTTATGAACACTTGTACGAAGCTTTGTCGATGCCCATTCTTGAAATGTGTTGGGTTTGATGGAGTTTTTTAGTTGAAAAGTAACAAAAAAAGAAGAAAAAAAGATCTGTAGAACGGGAAAAAAATATTTGTTTCATAAATAAAAATATTTAAATTTAATGTTTAAAATGTTTTTCACTTAAAGTAACCTTTTTTTAAGCTTAAAAACCTTGGCAAAAATCTATAAAATCCAAAAATATTTTTCTGTTTTAAAAATCTTGTAGTTTATCTATTTTACTAAATATTCGAACTCCACTTTTTTTTTCAATCATTGAGCTCATCATCAAGATATTTGGGTTTTAAATAAATGAATAACATTAAAAAAATTTGCTGAATCATGTTTTGAATTAGAATTTTTTTTTTCAGAGGTTTTGTTGTTTTCAATATTTATTATTAAA
>JAJQJQ010000582.1:0-20380 GCA_028622995.1 Panagrolaimus kolymaensis
TATGAAGCATCTCTTCCTGAAAATCTTGAACAACAACAACATGCTTTTAATGACCTTACTGAACACAAGCGTAAACTTGAAGATCTTTTGGAAAAAATTCCTGAAGGCCCTGAAGGTGATGAAATTCGTGAAAAATCTCAATGGAATCTTTCACGCCTTACCGATCTTCTTAAAAAACTTGGTGATGCTGTAGGCGAAAAAGCTGCTGCACTTGCGGCTTTTATTGCATCTAAACGCGCAATTGATGAACAACTTAATACCCTTAATAATGATATCACTGCTGCTCAATCAAATATTGATAATGCAACACCTAATAATCTTCAAGAACGTATTAATACCCTTGAAGCTGAAGAAGCTCGAATAAATGCTATACGATCAAAGCTTTCGGATGAACAAATTAATAAAAATAACCTTGATGCAGATAAACAAAATGAACTTGATGAACTTCATAGAGCACTTGATGCTGCTGTTGAACGTTTACAAAATGCAAGAAATAATCTTACCGATCAACTTGCTTCTGCAATTGCATCAGAACAATTACAAGCAGATACAAATCATTATTATAATGATTTAGCTGATCTCATTCGTCAAGCTCATCAAACCCTTGCTGATCCAACTGCAATTCCAATAAGCTATCATGATCTTGCAGAACGTATTAATGGCAAACTTCAAGATACGAATGCCATTATTGATAATGCTAATGCTTCTGGAAATATAACAATTATTCAACCATTGAATGAATTAATTCCACAAGCTCAAATTGCTCAAAATGACCTTAATACCCGTTATAATTTATGGATTGATTTTGTTCGTGAACGTGATAATGCTAATGATCAAGTTGATCAAGCTCGTAATGTATTAAACGATTTTGAAGCAAACAAGGATTTACGTTCCCTTGATGTTGCAGAAAATCAACTTGAAAATCTTAAAGTAAACTTTAAAAACCTTTTTTTTAAATTGATATTTATTAATTAAAAATTATTTTTTAGACTGCAAATAATTTCTTTAACAGTCATAAACCAACATTATTGCAACTTCAAGAACTTTCTGAAAAGTTAGATCCATGTGAAATGCCTTATGCGGATGTTCGATTTGTTGAAACTGATTGGGAACAAACAAATGAAGATTTTGAAAATTATTTAACATCTTTGCATAATGAAATCTCAGAGGAGCGGGGAATTAAAGATGGTATTAATAAAGTTATTGCTGAAATAACAAATCTCAACAGCGATGTTCCATCATTGGATAAAGAAAATTTAATTGAAATTCAAGATAAAGCATTGCCACCACTTCGAACTGAAATGGAACGCTTAACAAATTTGGATTCAGATGCACGTCGAAATCGACGAATTGTTGAACGAGAAAATGAACCATCATTAGATGAAATTAAAAATCGCTTAATGGAACTTGAAAGAGTTTGTCAACAACGCATTCAAGATCTTAATAATCTTGAAAAAGAAAAGCGTATCATTGAAACTCGCCAACAAATTGATATTCTTACCCAACAACCCGATATTACTGAAGAATCCTTTGTGCAAATTCATCAACAACTTTCCCAATTACCAGAGCATGATCCTATTGTTGCTGAATTACAACAACAAGTTGAAGAAGTTAAAGCTAAAGCTGATGCTCGTAATGCATTAAAACGAAAATTAAATGATAATGTCAATGCAAATATTGAAAAGCTTAAAAATATTCAACAAAATGTTATGATTATTGATGAGCCAGAATCAAGCAAAAAGCGTGGCAAAAAATCAAAAGCACCAAAAGAACCACAAATTATTGGTGAAACCCGCGATGAACAAATTATTAATTTACGTAATGCAATCGATGATATTGAAAATAACCTTACTCCAACCCTTAATGAAATTGCCCGTAAAGCATCTGAAGGAGGTATTGATGTTCCACAACTTGAAGCTGAAGAACAAAAAGCTAAAGATTTACTTGAAACTCTTAAAATAAAGCTTGCTGAAAAGGAAAAGGAACATCAAAATGTTGATAAAGCCCAAAAAGATGTTGAAAGTCTTGAAATATTCATTAATGAAGTTTCTGCAGCTCAACCCATTGTTGCAGATGCAAATAATCTTAATGCTGATAATGCTCAATCAACCCTTGATGATTTAACTAGGCGAGCAACTGATCTTAAACAATACTTAGATCGCATTGATGAAATTCCAGATGAAGTTATTCAAAGCTTTACTGATGAAGAACGCTATCAACATGATAAAAGCCATAATGATGCGAATGAATTACTTAAAAAATTACTTGAAAAATGTAATGATCTTCAAAAGCAACTTGATAATATTTCTCAATGGAATAACAAAAAATCTGAGCTTGATGATCAAGCTAATGCTATAACTGAAGCAGTTCAATCACTTGAAAATGAATTTAATACACCTCAATCTCTTTCATCTGCAAAAGATGGTGTACGTCGCGCTGAAGCAATTGATTCACGTCTTAAAGATGTTGAAAAGCAACTCAGAAAAACAAATGATTGGCTTCAAAAGCAGCTTCCAGATAATGATGAAGTTAAAAACCAACTTAATGATCTTCAAAATCAATTAAATAATTTAAACAAAACTCGTGAAGATTTTATTAATCGTTTGGAACAAGATATTGAACGCGAAAATAAGCTTATTGCCGACCAAAATGCCCTTATTGATACCATCAATAAACTTGGTGAAGATGCTATTTCTGTTCATAAATTGGATGATCTTGATAAAAAGCCTGCTGCTTTAAATTCCATTCATGAACAATTAAAGCCTATTGAAGACAAGCTTGAACAACTTGAAAAACGAGCACAAGATCCAAATACCATTATTAATCATAGTGATACATTAAACCTTCCATTAATTCGAGAACGTCTAAATGATATCGCCCAATCCCTTAATGAACAAGAAAAAGATGCCGCGGATAAGCTTGCATTAGCTGGAATTTCGTCAAATCTCAATCGTGAAATTTCTATTTTACGTGATGATATTGATAAAGCTGAACGCATTGATAATGATCCTGCTGCAACTGTTGAAGACCTACGTAAAGTTGCCGAAATTCTTGAAACCAGTATTCCCCATATTTCACAAGTTGATATCCTTTTGCAACAACTTGATCCAAGCAATCCGGATGCAAATGAATTACAAAATAAATCAGCCAATGAAATATCTGATTTACGTCAACGCCTTGATGCCACACAGCAATCAGCTATTGACAGGGCAAATAAGCTTGAACAATTCAATATCGATCTTGATAATATTGCTAAAGAGCTTGATAATACCATTAAAGCCATCAATGATCTCAATCCTTCTGACCCACAAATAAATATTGAAAATGTTAATGCTATTAAACACCAAAATGCTGATAATGGGAATAAATTAAAAGTAAAAGAAAATGACCTTAATAATCTTTTACCATTAACTCAACCATCGGTTAAATTTAATAATTTACTTCAACGTCAACAAGCCCTTGATGATCAATTAAATAAACTTTATGATAATGTTGAAAATGAAACTGCTAAACGTCAAGAATTACAAGGTTTCACAGATCAAATTAATAAAGCTGAAGATGGTCTTGCTAATGTTGAGCGTGACCTTGATTCAATTTTACCTAATGATATATTACTTTTGGAACAATTAAGTGAACAACAGCTTATTCCTATTAACCAACTTATTTCAAGCATTGATACTTTGCCCATTCCAAATGATGAAATGAAAACGCGTAAAAAAGCCATCAAAAAGCGTGCTCAAGCTATAAATGATAAACATTCAAAGAAACTTGAAAATGCAAGGAAACAAAATGATATTATTAATGCAATTGAAAATCAACTTGCTGATTTGGAGAATTCCAAACAAAATATTTTAACCAAATATCCTATTGGTGAACTTAAACCCCATATTGAAGCAAAAGAAGATCTAGGTGCCCTTAATAAAATTATTGAAGCTATTACACCTCTTAATATTGATGAAATTAGTGATAAACCAACTCGTGATGCATTATTCCGACGTACAGAACAATTACGCTCTGATATTAAAGCATTAACTGCTCCACTTAATGAAGATATTAATACAGAAGAAAAACTTCTTCATGATTATAATGATTTACTAAAGAAAATTAATGATATCGGTATTAATGCTCTCACTCTTGGTGAAGCTGGCATTAATGATGATGAAATTAGAAAGAGTGGGGATTTAGCTGAGCAAATTCGTAAATTACGTAAACAAGCTAATAACCTTGATGACAAAATTCAACAACCTCTTAATCATATTCAACATTCAATTACAAATCCCAATTTATCCGCTCAACTTGATACAATTCAATCAAATCTTGATGAAAAGCGTAAAACTCTTGAAAATCGTGCTAAACTTGATACAGTTGCCCCAGCAATTGAACTTATTACAGTTGATTTACAACACCAAGCAGATATTTATGAAGCATCTCTTCCTGAAAATCTTGAACAACAACAACATGCTTTTAATGACCTTACTGAACACAAGCGTAAACTTGAAGATCTTTTGGAAAAAATTCCTGAAGGCCCTGAAGGTGATGAAATTCGTGAAAAATCTCAATGGAATCTTTCACGCCTTACCGATCTTCTTAAAAAACTTGGTGATGCTGTAGGCGAAAAAGCTGCTGCACTTGCGGCTTTTATTGCATCTAAACGCGCAATTGATGAACAACTTAATACCCTTAATAATGATATCACTGCTGCTCAATCAAATATTGATAATGCAACACCTAATAATCTTCAAGAACGTATTAATACCCTTGAAGCTGAAGAAGCTCGAATAAATGCTATACGATCAAAGCTTTCGGATGAACAAATTAATAAAAATAACCTTGATGCAGATAAACAAAATGAACTTGATGAACTTCATAGAGCACTTGATGCTGCTGTTGAACGTTTACAAAATGCAAGAAATAATCTTACCGATCAACTTGCTTCTGCAATTGCATCAGAACAATTACAAGCAGATACAAATCATTATTATAATGATTTAGCTGATCTCATTCGTCAAGCTCATCAAACCCTTGCTGATCCAACTGCAATTCCAATAAGCTATCATGATCTTGCAGAACGTATTAATGGCAAACTTCAAGATACGAATGCCATTATTGATAATGCTAATGCTTCTGGAAATATAACAATTATTCAACCATTGAATGAATTAATTCCACAAGCTCAAATTGCTCAAAATGACCTTAATACCCGTTATAATTTATGGATTGATTTTGTTCGTGAACGTGATAATGCTAATGATCAAGTTGATCAAGCTCGTAATGTATTAAACGATTTTGAAGCAAACAAGGATTTACGTTCCCTTGATGTTGCAGAAAATCAACTTGAAAATCTTAAAGTAAACTTTAAAAACCTTTTTTTTAAATTGATATTTATTAATTAAAAATTATTTTTTAGACTGCAAATAATTTCTTTAACAGTCATAAACCAACATTATTGCAACTTCAAGAACTTTCTGAAAAGTTAGATCCATGTGAAATGCCTTATGCGGATGTTCGATTTGTTGAAACTGATTGGGAACAAACAAATGAAGATTTTGAAAATTATTTAACATCTTTGCATAATGAAATCTCAGAGGAGCGGGGAATTAAAGATGGTATTAATAAAGTTATTGCTGAAATAACAAATCTCAACAGCGATGTTCCATCATTGGATAAAGAAAATTTAATTGAAATTCAAGATAAAGCATTGCCACCACTTCGAACTGAAATGGAACGCTTAACAAATTTGGATTCAGATGCACGTCGAAATCGACGAATTGTTGAACGAGAAAATGAACCATCATTAGATGAAATTAAAAATCGCTTAATGGAACTTGAAAGAGTTTGTCAACAACGCATTCAAGATCTTAATAATCTTGAAAAAGAAAAGCGTATCATTGAAACTCGCCAACAAATTGATATTCTTACCCAACAACCCGATATTACTGAAGAATCCTTTGTGCAAATTCATCAACAACTTTCCCAATTACCAGAGCATGATCCTATTGTTGCTGAATTACAACAACAAGTTGAAGAAGTTAAAGCTAAAGCTGATGCTCGTAATGCATTAAAACGAAAATTAAATGATAATGTCAATGCAAATATTGAAAAGCTTAAAAATATTCAACAAAATGTTATGATTATTGATGAGCCAGAATCAAGCAAAAAGCGTGGCAAAAAATCAAAAGCACCAAAAGAACCACAAATTATTGGTGAAACCCGCGATGAACAAATTATTAATTTACGTAATGCAATCGATGATATTGAAAATAACCTTACTCCAACCCTTAATGAAATTGCCCGTAAAGCATCTGAAGGAGGTATTGATGTTCCACAACTTGAAGCTGAAGAACAAAAAGCTAAAGATTTACTTGAAACTCTTAAAATAAAGCTTGCTGAAAAGGAAAAGGAACATCAAAATGTTGATAAAGCCCAAAAAGATGTTGAAAGTCTTGAAATATTCATTAATGAAGTTTCTGCAGCTCAACCCATTGTTGCAGATGCAAATAATCTTAATGCTGATAATGCTCAATCAACCCTTGATGATTTAACTAGGCGAGCAACTGATCTTAAACAATACTTAGATCGCATTGATGAAATTCCAGATGAAGTTATTCAAAGCTTTACTGATGAAGAACGCTATCAACATGATAAAAGCCATAATGATGCGAATGAATTACTTAAAAAATTACTTGAAAAATGTAATGATCTTCAAAAGCAACTTGATAATATTTCTCAATGGAATAACAAAAAATCTGAGCTTGATGATCAAGCTAATGCTATAACTGAAGCAGTTCAATCACTTGAAAATGAATTTAATACACCTCAATCTCTTTCATCTGCAAAAGATGGTGTACGTCGCGCTGAAGCAATTGATTCACGTCTTAAAGATGTTGAAAAGCAACTCAGAAAAACAAATGATTGGCTTCAAAAGCAGCTTCCAGATAATGATGAAGTTAAAAACCAACTTAATGATCTTCAAAATCAATTAAATAATTTAAACAAAACTCGTGAAGATTTTATTAATCGTTTGGAACAAGATATTGAACGCGAAAATAAGCTTATTGCCGACCAAAATGCCCTTATTGATACCATCAATAAACTTGGTGAAGATGCTATTTCTGTTCATAAATTGGATGATCTTGATAAAAAGCCTGCTGCTTTAAATTCCATTCATGAACAATTAAAGCCTATTGAAGACAAGCTTGAACAACTTGAAAAACGAGCACAAGATCCAAATACCATTATTAATCATAGTGATACATTAAACCTTCCATTAATTCGAGAACGTCTAAATGATATCGCCCAATCCCTTAATGAACAAGAAAAAGATGCCGCGGATAAGCTTGCATTAGCTGGAATTTCGTCAAATCTCAATCGTGAAATTTCTATTTTACGTGATGATATTGATAAAGCTGAACGCATTGATAATGATCCTGCTGCAACTGTTGAAGACCTACGTAAAGTTGCCGAAATTCTTGAAACCAGTATTCCCCATATTTCACAAGTTGATATCCTTTTGCAACAACTTGATCCAAGCAATCCGGATGCAAATGAATTACAAAATAAATCAGCCAATGAAATATCTGATTTACGTCAACGCCTTGATGCCACACAGCAATCAGCTATTGACAGGGCAAATAAGCTTGAACAATTCAATATCGATCTTGATAATATTGCTAAAGAGCTTGATAATACCATTAAAGCCATCAATGATCTCAATCCTTCTGACCCACAAATAAATATTGAAAATGTTAATGCTATTAAACACCAAAATGCTGATAATGGGAATAAATTAAAAGTAAAAGAAAATGACCTTAATAATCTTTTACCATTAACTCAACCATCGGTTAAATTTAATAATTTACTTCAACGTCAACAAGCCCTTGATGATCAATTAAATAAACTTTATGATAATGTTGAAAATGAAACTGCTAAACGTCAAGAATTACAAGGTTTCACAGATCAAATTAATAAAGCTGAAGATGGTCTTGCTAATGTTGAGCGTGACCTTGATTCAATTTTACCTAATGATATATTACTTTTGGAACAATTAAGTGAACAACAGCTTATTCCTATTAACCAACTTATTTCAAGCATTGATACTTTGCCCATTCCAAATGATGAAATGAAAAAGCGTAAAAAAGCCATCAAAAAGCGTGCTCAAGCTATAAATGATAAACATTCAAAGAAACTTGAAAATGCAAGGAAACAAAATGATATTATTAATGCAATTGAAAATCAACTTGCTGATTTGGAGAATTCCAAACAAAATATTTTAACCAAATATCCTATTGGTGAACTTAAACCCCATATTGAAGCAAAAGAAGATCTAGGTGCCCTTAATAAAATTATTGAAGCTATTACACCTCTTAATATTGATGAAATTAGTGATAAACCAACTCGTGATGCATTATTCCGACGTACAGAACAATTACGCTCTGATATTAAAGCATTAACTGCTCCACTTAATGAAGATATTAATACAGAAGAAAAACTTCTTCATGATTATAATGATTTACTAAAGAAAATTAATGATATCGGTATTAATGCTCTCACTCTTGGTGAAGCTGGCATTAATGATGATGAAATTAGAAAGAGTGGGGATTTAGCTGAGCAAATTCGTAAATTACGTAAACAAGCTAATAACCTTGATGACAAAATTCAACAACCTCTTAATCATATTCAACATTCAATTACAAATCCCAATTTATCCGCTCAACTTGATACAATTCAATCAAATCTTGATGAAAAGCGTAAAACTCTTGAAAATCGTGCTAAACTTGATACAGTTGCCCCAGCAATTGAACTTATTACAGTTGATTTACAACACCAAGCAGATATTTATGAAGCATCTCTTCCTGAAAATCTTGAACAACAACAACATGCTTTTAATGACCTTACTGAACACAAGCGTAAACTTGAAGATCTTTTGGAAAAAATTCCTGAAGGCCCTGAAGGTGATGAAATTCGTGAAAAATCTCAATGGAATCTTTCACGCCTTACCGATCTTCTTAAAAAACTTGGTGATGCTGTAGGCGAAAAAGCTGCTGCACTTGCGGCTTTTATTGCATCTAAACGCGCAATTGATGAACAACTTAATACCTTTAATAATGATATCACTGCTGCTCAATCAAATATTGATAATGCAACACCTAATAATCTTCAAGAACGTATTAATACCCTTGAAGCTGAAGAAGCTCGAATAAATGCTATACGATCAAAGCTTTCGGATGAACAAATTAATAAAAATAACCTTGATGCAGATAAACAAAATGAACTTGATGAACTTCATAGAGCACTTGATGCTGCTGTTGAACGTTTACAAAATGCAAGAAATAATCTTACCGATCAACTTGCTTCTGCAATTGCATCAGAACAATTACAAGCAGATACAAATCATTATTATAATGATTTAGCTGATCTCATTCGTCAAGCTCATCAAACCCTTGCTGATCCAACTGCAATTCCAATAAGCTATCATGATCTTGCAGAACGTATTAATGGCAAACTTCAAGATACGAATGCCATTATTGATAATGCTAATGCTTCTGGAAATATAACAATTATTCAACCATTGAATGAATTAATTCCACAAGCTCAAATTGCTCAAAATGACCTTAATACCCGTTATAATTTATGGATTGATTTTGTTCGTGAACGTGATAATGCTAATGATCAAGTTGATCAAGCTCGTAATGTATTAAACGATTTTGAAGCAAACAAGGATTTACGTTCCCTTGATGTTGCAGAAAATCAACTTGAAAATCTTAAAGTAAACTTTAAAAACCTTTTTTTTAAATTGATATTTATTAATTAAAAATTATTTTTTAGACTGCAAATAATTTCTTTAACAGTCATAAACCAACATTATTGCAACTTCAAGAACTTTCTGAAAAGTTAGATCCATGTGAAATGCCTTATGCGGATGTTCGATTTGTTGAAACTGATTGGGAACAAACAAATGAAGATTTTGAAAATTATTTAACATCTTTGCATAATGAAATCTCAGAGGAGCGGGGAATTAAAGATGGTATTAATAAAGTTATTGCTGAAATAACAAATCTCAACAGCGATGTTCCATCATTGGATAAAGAAAATTTAATTGAAATTCAAGATAAAGCATTGCCACCACTTCGAACTGAAATGGAACGCTTAACAAATTTGGATTCAGATGCACGTCGAAATCGACGAATTGTTGAACGAGAAAATGAACCATCATTAGATGAAATTAAAAATCGCTTAATGGAACTTGAAAGAGTTTGTCAACAACGCATTCAAGATCTTAATAATCTTGAAAAAGAAAAGCGTATCATTGAAACTCGCCAACAAATTGATATTCTTACCCAACAACCCGATATTACTGAAGAATCCTTTGTGCAAATTCATCAACAACTTTCCCAATTACCAGAGCATGATCCTATTGTTGCTGAATTACAACAACAAGTTGAAGAAGTTAAAGCTAAAGCTGATGCTCGTAATGCATTAAAACGAAAATTAAATGATAATGTCAATGCAAATATTGAAAAGCTTAAAAATATTCAACAAAATGTTATGATTATTGATGAGCCAGAATCAAGCAAAAAGCGTGGCAAAAAATCAAAAGCACCAAAAGAACCACAAATTATTGGTGAAACCCGCGATGAACAAATTATTAATTTACGTAATGCAATCGATGATATTGAAAATAACCTTACTCCAACCCTTAATGAAATTGCCCGTAAAGCATCTGAAGGAGGTATTGATGTTCCACAACTTGAAGCTGAAGAACAAAAAGCTAAAGATTTACTTGAAACTCTTAAAATAAAGCTTGCTGAAAAGGAAAAGGAACATCAAAATGTTGATAAAGCCCAAAAAGATGTTGAAAGTCTTGAAATATTCATTAATGAAGTTTCTGCAGCTCAACCCATTGTTGCAGATGCAAATAATCTTAATGCTGATAATGCTCAATCAACCCTTGATGATTTAACTAGGCGAGCAACTGATCTTAAACAATACTTAGATCGCATTGATGAAATTCCAGATGAAGTTATTCAAAGCTTTACTGATGAAGAACGCTATCAACATGATAAAAGCCATAATGATGCGAATGAATTACTTAAAAAATTACTTGAAAAATGTAATGATCTTCAAAAGCAACTTGATAATATTTCTCAATGGAATAACAAAAAATCTGAGCTTGATGATCAAGCTAATGCTATAACTGAAGCAGTTCAATCACTTGAAAATGAATTTAATACACCTCAATCTCTTTCATCTGCAAAAGATGGTGTACGTCGCGCTGAAGCAATTGATTCACGTCTTAAAGATGTTGAAAAGCAACTCAGAAAAACAAATGATTGGCTTCAAAAGCAGCTTCCAGATAATGATGAAGTTAAAAACCAACTTAATGATCTTCAAAATCAATTAAATAATTTAAACAAAACTCGTGAAGATTTTATTAATCGTTTGGAACAAGATATTGAACGCGAAAATAAGCTTATTGCCGACCAAAATGCCCTTATTGATACCATCAATAAACTTGGTGAAGATGCTATTTCTGTTCATAAATTGGATGATCTTGATAAAAAGCCTGCTGCTTTAAATTCCATTCATGAACAATTAAAGCCTATTGAAGACAAGCTTGAACAACTTGAAAAACGAGCACAAGATCCAAATACCATTATTAATCATAGTGATACATTAAACCTTCCATTAATTCGAGAACGTCTAAATGATATCGCCCAATCCCTTAATGAACAAGAAAAAGATGCCGCGGATAAGCTTGCATTAGCTGGAATTTCGTCAAATCTCAATCGTGAAATTTCTATTTTACGTGATGATATTGATAAAGCTGAACGCATTGATAATGATCCTGCTGCAACTGTTGAAGACCTACGTAAAGTTGCCGAAATTCTTGAAACCAGTATTCCCCATATTTCACAAGTTGATATCCTTTTGCAACAACTTGATCCAAGCAATCCGGATGCAAATGAATTACAAAATAAATCAGCCAATGAAATATCTGATTTACGTCAACGCCTTGATGCCACACAGCAATCAGCTATTGACAGGGCAAATAAGCTTGAACAATTCAATATCGATCTTGATAATATTGCTAAAGAGCTTGATAATACCATTAAAGCCATCAATGATCTCAATCCTTCTGACCCACAAATAAATATTGAAAATGTTAATGCTATTAAACACCAAAATGCTGATAATGGGAATAAATTAAAAGTAAAAGAAAATGACCTTAATAATCTTTTACCATTAACTCAACCATCGGTTAAATTTAATAATTTACTTCAACGTCAACAAGCCCTTGATGATCAATTAAATAAACTTTATGATAATGTTGAAAATGAAACTGCTAAACGTCAAGAATTACAAGGTTTCACAGATCAAATTAATAAAGCTGAAGATGGTCTTGCTAATGTTGAGCGTGACCTTGATTCAATTTTACCTAATGATATATTACTTTTGGAACAATTAAGTGAACAACAGCTTATTCCTATTAACCAACTTATTTCAAGCATTGATACTTTGCCCATTCCAAATGATGAAATGAAAAAGCGTAAAAAAGCCATCAAAAAGCGTGCTCAAGCTATAAATGATAAACATTCAAAGAAACTTGAAAATGCAAGGAAACAAAATGATATTATTAATGCAATTGAAAATCAACTTGCTGATTTGGAGAATTCCAAACAAAATATTTTAACCAAATATCCTATTGGTGAACTTAAACCCCATATTGAAGCAAAAGAAGATCTAGGTGCCCTTAATAAAATTATTGAAGCTATTACACCTCTTAATATTGATGAAATTAGTGATAAACCAACTCGTGATGCATTATTCCGACGTACAGAACAATTACGCTCTGATATTAAAGCATTAACTGCTCCACTTAATGAAGATATTAATACAGAAGAAAAACTTCTTCATGATTATAATGATTTACTAAAGAAAATTAATGATATCGGTATTAATGCTCTCACTCTTGGTGAAGCTGGCATTAATGATGATGAAATTAGAAAGAGTGGGGATTTAGCTGAGCAAATTCGTAAATTACGTAAACAAGCTAATAACCTTGATGACAAAATTCAACAACCTCTTAATCATATTCAACATTCAATTACAAATCCCAATTTATCCGCTCAACTTGATACAATTCAATCAAATCTTGATGAAAAGCGTAAAACTCTTGAAAATCGTGCTAAACTTGATACAGTTGCCCCAGCAATTGAACTTATTACAGTTGATTTACAACACCAAGCAGATATTTATGAAGCATCTCTTCCTGAAAATCTTGAACAACAACAACATGCTTTTAATGACCTTACTGAACACAAGCGTAAACTTGAAGATCTTTTGGAAAAAATTCCTGAAGGCCCTGAAGGTGATGAAATTCGTGAAAAATCTCAATGGAATCTTTCACGCCTTACCGATCTTCTTAAAAAACTTGGTGATGCTGTAGGCGAAAAAGCTGCTGCACTTGCGGCTTTTATTGCATCTAAACGCGCAATTGATGAACAACTTAATACCCTTAATAATGATATCACTGCTGCTCAATCAAATATTGATAATGCAACACCTAATAATCTTCAAGAACGTATTAATACCCTTGAAGCTGAAGAAGCTCGAATAAATGCTATACGATCAAAGCTTTCGGATGAACAAATTAATAAAAATAACCTTGATGCAGATAAACAAAATGAACTTGATGAACTTCATAGAGCACTTGATGCTGCTGTTGAACGTTTACAAAATGCAAGAAATAATCTTACCGATCAACTTGCTTCTGCAATTGCATCAGAACAATTACAAGCAGATACAAATCATTATTATAATGATTTAGCTGATCTCATTCGTCAAGCTCATCAAACCCTTGCTGATCCAACTGCAATTCCAATAAGCTATCATGATCTTGCAGAACGTATTAATGGCAAACTTCAAGATACGAATGCCATTATTGATAATGCTAATGCTTCTGGAAATATAACAATTATTCAACCATTGAATGAATTAATTCCACAAGCTCAAATTGCTCAAAATGACCTTAATACCCGTTATAATTTATGGATTGATTTTGTTCGTGAACGTGATAATGCTAATGATCAAGTTGATCAAGCTCGTAATGTATTAAACGATTTTGAAGCAAACAAGGATTTACGTTCCCTTGATGTTGCAGAAAATCAACTTGAAAATCTTAAAGTAAACTTTAAAAACCTTTTTTTTAAATTGATATTTATTAATTAAAAATTATTTTTTAGACTGCAAATAATTTCTTTAACAGTCATAAACCAACATTATTGCAACTTCAAGAACTTTCTGAAAAGTTAGATCCATGTGAAATGCCTTATGCGGATGTTCGATTTGTTGAAACTGATTGGGAACAAACAAATGAAGATTTTGAAAATTATTTAACATCTTTGCATAATGAAATCTCAGAGGAGCGGGGAATTAAAGATGGTATTAATAAAGTTATTGCTGAAATAACAAATCTCAACAGCGATGTTCCATCATTGGATAAAGAAAATTTAATTGAAATTCAAGATAAAGCATTGCCACCACTTCGAACTGAAATGGAACGCTTAACAAATTTGGATTCAGATGCACGTCGAAATCGACGAATTGTTGAACGAGAAAATGAACCATCATTAGATGAAATTAAAAATCGCTTAATGGAACTTGAAAGAGTTTGTCAACAACGCATTCAAGATCTTAATAATCTTGAAAAAGAAAAGCGTATCATTGAAACTCGCCAACAAATTGATATTCTTACCCAACAACCCGATATTACTGAAGAATCCTTTGTGCAAATTCATCAACAACTTTCCCAATTACCAGAGCATGATCCTATTGTTGCTGAATTACAACAACAAGTTGAAGAAGTTAAAGCTAAAGCTGATGCTCGTAATGCATTAAAACGAAAATTAAATGATAATGTCAATGCAAATATTGAAAAGCTTAAAAATATTCAACAAAATGTTATGATTATTGATGAGCCAGAATCAAGCAAAAAGCGTGGCAAAAAATCAAAAGCACCAAAAGAACCACAAATTATTGGTGAAACCCGCGATGAACAAATTATTAATTTACGTAATGCAATCGATGATATTGAAAATAACCTTACTCCAACCCTTAATGAAATTGCCCGTAAAGCATCTGAAGGAGGTATTGATGTTCCACAACTTGAAGCTGAAGAACAAAAAGCTAAAGATTTACTTGAAACTCTTAAAATAAAGCTTGCTGAAAAGGAAAAGGAACATCAAAATGTTGATAAAGCCCAAAAAGATGTTGAAAGTCTTGAAATATTCATTAATGAAGTTTCTGCAGCTCAACCCATTGTTGCAGATGCAAATAATCTTAATGCTGATAATGCTCAATCAACCCTTGATGATTTAACTAGGCGAGCAACTGATCTTAAACAATACTTAGATCGCATTGATGAAATTCCAGATGAAGTTATTCAAAGCTTTACTGATGAAGAACGCTATCAACATGATAAAAGCCATAATGATGCGAATGAATTACTTAAAAAATTACTTGAAAAATGTAATGATCTTCAAAAGCAACTTGATAATATTTCTCAATGGAATAACAAAAAATCTGAGCTTGATGATCAAGCTAATGCTATAACTGAAGCAGTTCAATCACTTGAAAATGAATTTAATACACCTCAATCTCTTTCATCTGCAAAAGATGGTGTACGTCGCGCTGAAGCAATTGATTCACGTCTTAAAGATGTTGAAAAGCAACTCAGAAAAACAAATGATTGCTTCAAAAGCAGCTTCCAGATAATGATGAAGTTAAAAACCAACTTAATGATCTTCAAAATCAATTAAATAATTTAAACAAAACTCGTGAAGATTTTATTAATCGTTTGGAACAAGATATTGAACGCGAAAATAAGCTTATTGCCGACCAAAATGCCCTTATTGATACCATCAATAAACTTGGTGAAGATGCTATTTCTGTTCATAAATTGGATGATCTTGATAAAAAGCCTGCTGCTTTAAATTCCATTCATGAACAATTAAAGCCTATTGAAGACAAGCTTGAACAACTTGAAAAACGAGCACAAGATCCAAATACCATTATTAATCATAGTGATACATTAAACCTTCCATTAATTCGAGAACGTCTAAATGATATCGCCCAATCCCTTAATGAACAAGAAAAAGATGCCGCGGATAAGCTTGCATTAGCTGGAATTTCGTCAAATCTCAATCGTGAAATTTCTATTTTACGTGATGATATTGATAAAGCTGAACGCATTGATAATGATCCTGCTGCAACTGTTGAAGACCTACGTAAAGTTGCCGAAATTCTTGAAACCAGTATTCCCCATATTTCACAAGTTGATATCCTTTTGCAACAACTTGATCCAAGCAATCCGGATGCAAATGAATTACAAAATAAATCAGCCAATGAAATATCTGATTTACGTCAACGCCTTGATGCCACACAGCAATCAGCTATTGACAGGGCAAATAAGCTTGAACAATTCAATATCGATCTTGATAATATTGCTAAAGAGCTTGATAATACCATTAAAGCCATCAATGATCTCAATCCTTCTGACCCACAAATAAATATTGAAAATGTTAATGCTATTAAACACCAAAATGCTGATAATGGGAATAAATTAAAAGTAAAAGAAAATGACCTTAATAATCTTTTACCATTAACTCAACCATCGGTTAAATTTAATAATTTACTTCAACGTCAACAAGCCCTTGATGATCAATTAAATAAACTTTATGATAATGTTGAAAATGAAACTGCTAAACGTCAAGAATTACAAGGTTTCACAGATCAAATTAATAAAGCTGAAGATGGTCTTGCTAATGTTGAGCGTGACCTTGATTCAATTTTACCTAATGATATATTACTTTTGGAACAATTAAGTGAACAACAGCTTATTCCTATTAACCAACTTATTTCAAGCATTGATACTTTGCCCATTCCAAATGATGAAATGAAAAAGCGTAAAAAAGCCATCAAAAAGCGTGCTCAAGCTATAAATGATAAACATTCAAAGAAACTTGAAAATGCAAGGAAACAAAATGATATTATTAATGCAATTGAAAATCAACTTGCTGATTTGGAGAATTCCAAACAAAATATTTTAACCAAATATCCTATTGGTGAACTTAAACCCCATATTGAAGCAAAAGAAGATCTAGGTGCCCTTAATAAAATTATTGAAGCTATTACACCTCTTAATATTGATGAAATTAGTGATAAACCAACTCGTGATGCATTATTCCGACGTACAGAACAATTACGCTCTGATATTAAAGCATTAACTGCTCCACTTAATGAAGATATTAATACAGAAGAAAAACTTCTTCATGATTATAATGATTTACTAAAGAAAATTAATGATATCGGTATTAATGCTCTCACTCTTGGTGAAGCTGGCATTAATGATGATGAAATTAGAAAGAGTGGGGATTTAGCTGAGCAAATTCGTAAATTACGTAAACAAGCTAATAACCTTGATGACAAAATTCAACAACCTCTTAATCATATTCAACATTCAATTACAAATCCCAATTTATCCGCTCAACTTGATACAATTCAATCAAATCTTGATGAAAAGCGTAAAACTCTTGAAAATCGTGCTAAACTTGATACAGTTGCCCCAGCAATTGAACTTATTACAGTTGATTTACAACACCAAGCAGATATTTATGAAGCATCTCTTCCTGAAAATCTTGAACAACAACAACATGCTTTTAATGACCTTACTGAACACAAGCGTAACTTGAAGATCTTTTGGAAAAAATTCCTGAAGGCCTGAAGGTGATGAAATTCGTGAACAAATCTCAATGGAATCTTTCACGCCTTACCGATCTTCTAAAAAACTTGGTGATGCTGTAGGCGAAAAAGCTGCTGCACTTGCGGCTTTTATGCATCTAAACGCGCAATGATGAACAACTTAATACCCTTAATAATGATATCACTGCTGCACAATCAAATATTGATAATGCAACACCTAATAATCTTCAAGAACGTATTAATACCCTTGAAGCTGAAGAAGCTCGAATAACTGCTATACGATCACAGCTTTGGATGAAAATTAATAAAAATAACCTTGATGCAGATAAACAAAATGAACTTGATGAACTTCATAGAGACTTGATGCTGCTGTTGAACGTTTACAAAATGCAAGAAATAATCTTACCGATCAACTTGCTTCTGCAATTGATCAGAACAATTACAAGCAGATACAATCATTATTATAATGATTTAGCTGATCTCATTCGTCAAGCTCATCAAACCCCTTGCTGATCCAACTGCAATTCCAATAAGCTATCATGATCTTGCAGAACGTATTAATGGCAAACTTCAAGATACGAATGCCATTATTGATAATGCTAATGCTTCTGGAAATATAACAATTATTCAACCATTGAATGAATTAATTCCACAAGCTCAAATTGCTCAAAATGACCTTAATACCCGTTATAATTTATGGATTGATTTTGTTCGTGAACGTGATAATGCTAATGATCAAGTTGATCAAGCTCGTAATGTATTAAACGATTTTGAAGCAAACAAGGATTTACGTTCCCTTGATGTTGCAGAAAATCAACTTGAAAATCTTAAAGTAAACTTTAAAACCTTTTTTTTTAAATTGATATTTATTAATTAAAAATTATTTTTTAGACTGCAAATAATTTCTTTAACAGTCATAAACAACATTATTGCAACTTCAAGAACTTTCTGACAAGTTAGATCCATGTGAAATGCCTTATGCGGATGTTCGATTTGTTGAAACTGATTGGGAACAAACAAATGAAGATTTTGAAAATTATTTAACATCTTTGCATAATGAAATCTCAGAGGAGCGGGGAATTAAAGATGGTATTAATAAAGTTATTGCTGAAATAACAAATCTCAACAGCGAAGTTCCATCATTGGATAAAGAAAATTTAATTGAAATTCAAGATAAAGCATTGCCACCACTTCGAACTGAAATGGAACGCTTAACAAATTTGGATTCAGATGCACGTCGAAATCGACGAATTGTTGAACGAGAAAATGAACCATCATTAGATGAAATTAAAAATCGCTTAATGGAACTTGAAAGAGTTTGTCAACAACGCATTCAAGATCTTAATAATCTTGAAAAAGAAAAGGTATCATTGAAATCGCCAACAAATTGATATTCTTACCCAACAACCCCGATATTACTGAAGAATCCTTTGTGCAAATTCATCAACAACTTTCCCAATTACCAGAGCATGATCCTATTGTGCTGAATTACAACAACAAGTTGAAGAAGTTAAAGCTAAAGCTGATGCTCGTAATGCATTAAAACGAAAATTAAATGATAATGTCAATGCAAATATTGAAAAGCTTAAAAATATTCAACAAAATGTTATGATTATTGATGAGCAGAATCAAGCAAAAAGCGTGGCAAAAATCAAAGCACCAAAAGAACCACAAATTATTGGTGAAACCCGCGATGAACAAATTATTAATTTACGTAATGCAATCGATGATATTGAAACTAACCTTACTCCAACCCTTAATGAAATTGCCCGTAAAGCATCTGAAGGAGGTATTGATGTCCACAACTTGAAGCTGAAGAACAAAAAGCTAAAGATTTACTTGAAACTCTTAAAATAAAGCTTGCTGAAAAGGAAAGGAACATCAAAATGTTGATAAAGCCCAAAAAGATGTTGAAAGTCTTGAAACTATTCATTAATGAAGTTTCTGCAGCTCAACCCATTGTTGCAGATGCAAATATCTTAATGCTGATAATGCTCATCAACCCTTGATGATTTAACTAGGCGAGCAACTGATCTTAAACAATACTTAGCTCGCATTGATGAAATTCCAGATGAAGTTATTCAAGCTTTACTGATGAAGAACGCTATCAACATGATAAAAGCCATAATGATGCGAATGAATACTTAAAAAAATTACTTGAAAAATGTAATGATCTTCAAAAGCAACTTGATAATATTTCTCAATGGAATAACAAAAAATCTGAGCTTGATGATCAAGCTAATGCTATAACTGAAGCAGTTCAATCACTTGAAAATGAATTTAATACACCTCAATCTCTTTCATCTGCAAAAGATGGTGTACGTCGCGCTGAAGCAATTGATTCACGTCTTAAAGATGTTGAAAAGCAACTCAGAAAAACAAAATGATTGGCTTCAAAAGCAGCTTCCAGATAATGATGAAGTTAAAACCCACTTAATGATCTTCAAAATCAATTAAATAATTTAAACAAAACTCGTGAAGATTTTATTAATCGTTTGGAACAAGATATTGAACGCGAAAATAAGCTTATTGCCGACCAAAATGCCCTTATTGATACCATCAATAAACTTGGTGAAGATGCTATTTCTGTTCATAAATTGGATGATCTTGATAAAAAGCT